>APFE030924248.1:84006-95814 GCA_000404065.3 Pinus taeda
TGCATTGTGAGTTCTATGTCCACCTCTTTTTTATTCATATTAATTTATCAACTTCAACTTTTTTCAATGTAGAGAGAGGTCTTAGACAAGGGTTTCCTCTCTCTTGCCTTCTCATCCTCCTAGTAGATAAGGGCATCAAATTTCATATAAGGGAAGATTTTAATGGATTTTAATGAAAGGTGATTCCATCATTCATACCTCTTCTATCTCCCACATTATTTTTTGTTGTTGACATTATTGTTTTCTGTAAAGGGAATATTCAAAGAATTAAGCATTTGAGGGACCTTTCTACATCCCATAATTCCAATAGCATGTGTATTAATAGGAAGAAATATTCCATGTTTTTGTGGAGTTTTTCCAATCTAGACACATTGTACTTAGTGGGTTTTATTTTTTTAATTACCATGGATATCAACTCTAGGTTCGAATATCTAGGGATTTATTTGAAGTCAAACAATTTCTAGAAGAATGTGTTTCTTTCTTTAGGTATTTGTAGAAATTGAAAGGAAAAATAATGCTTCATGTCATGAACTCAAGTTGGCAAGTTGGTATTGGCTATAATAATCCTTAGAGAAATAATATTTTACTACATCTCTCTAGACTTAGTTCTAAAAGGAAACCTTGGGAAACTTTGCCAAGTATCATTCACATTTCTTTGGGAAAGTTTTGAGGAAAAATACCAATTTCTCTTGCCTCTTGGAAAAATTCGGCTAACCTAAACTTGTTACAGGTTTAGGGGTTTCAAAAGAACCAATTATTCTTGCCTCATGCAAAACGTTCACAAGAGTGCTTGGAGACATGAATATATCTTGGGGCACATCCATTGGCTTCATAAAACATACAAAAAAAAAATGATGGTGGAATTGCCTTAATTTCGGACTCATATATATTACATACAATAAAAAAATCATTTTTCATCCCATATATGAAGTGGGTCAACTTACTCTATCTCCAAAACCATCAAGCAATTATGCTCAAAAATTGGATTTGTAACTCTTTCTTAACATCTTAGACTTTAGCTAATACCATGGTGGGGAAATGACATAGAATACAAAGATATTTTGAACTACTTGAGAACTTCAAGAGTCTATATAATCTATTCATGCTCAATAATAATGTAGATATTCATGTTCAACAATTTCTAGAAGATAACCAATTATTCTGACCTCCTGGAAAACATTGGCAAGAGTGTTTGGAGACTCATCCATGAAGGTATCTTATGCCTGTAGATAAAAAGTTATAATTGTTTATTGCTTATATGTACAATGAATTAGATTCTAGAAGAAGAGAATAACTATAAAAATGACCAAATAATTTGGAAAGACACTTTTCAATCCTTCCTCCTCAACAGTAGATGGTTGATTTGTAATATTTGGGATAAGTATCAAGTTTTGATTTGAAGGAACCATTGGGTTGATTGCCATAATCAATGTTTTCTCCCTGCAAAAATCATCCATTGTCTTTATAGAGATGGATTCTACATTCTAAATTAAGTAATGAGACATGAGTATATCTTAGGGCACAACCATTAGGGTACATTGCATTAAGTAGTTCATCAAGATCTCATTAGGACCTACATTGTGGCAATAATTATATCCTCTTACATTAACTATTAGGGACACATATGCCAAACTTTGGTTTATGAATAGAGATTCCTTATCATTTGGCACATTTTGTATTTTTATTGTTCTATATTTTGATTATGTTGCTTCTTAGTAGGGGATACGACCAAGGATGTAATGTGGCATTGAATAAAAAATATCCACTCTAACTAATTTCTAACTCCACTAATCATTTATTGGATGAAGAATATTTTTACAACTCCAAAATTATTCCAAAGAACCTTTCCTCTATATAAAACAAATTTTAAACCTAATTCATTTGACTATATTTCTAGAAAAAAAAGTTAACAATTAAATTAAATTAATTTTTTAACATATCAATTAAATACTAAAAATAAGTAAACTAAAAATAGAAAATCTCTACTTCAAACTCATATGAAACAGTTATGGAAAAAAAGACTAATATTAATATGAAAATGAAAAACAAATTTCACTAAATTTAATATTAAAAAGTAAATAAACTAAAAATTTAACCATCTAGACTTGAACCCCACACACCACAGAAGATGCTTCATTTAAAAAACTATTGATGACGCATCATTTGACATCAAATTCTTAAGCTAGTCGTGACAAGTCTGTGCATCTAAATATTACATTCAAATCTCCACGGTTGCTGCAGATATGATGAACTCCGCACCATCAGCGGTAACTTCAGTGAACTCCCTGGTTGACGGATTAAACAGATAAGAGATGTGTTTTCCTAGGGCGCCAAAAGCGCTGAAAAAAATCTGGTCACGCCACTGTGTAGAGCACTTAAAGAAAAGAATATCGAGGGGATTCGGAAAGGAAGCTACCACACTCCAAACGTCCTTCTCAACATCATACTTCTCTACCTGTTGTTCAGTGAACAAGTACAACTCCCCACAAAAAGAACAAACCTCACGGCTTCTCCATGTTTCTAACCTCGTGTTCCACACATGTGCCGTCATTCTCCAGGTTCCCTCACTCGGATCGAATACTTCTCCACGCTCGAATTCCTCTAATACCATTAATTTACCATCCATGAAAAAACCGCGGCATGCAAAGCCGTGCGGTTCGAGCATAGGAGGCAAAATTTCCCACTTGTCTGTCTCCACGTTATATACTTCTACAGATGCAAGACGGGGGTCATGCTCGCCTTCACCGCCAGCGACGTAGACAAGTCCGGTGGAAGAAAAACACAGCACGCAAAGTTTAATCGAGGTGTCGGCATGTCAGCTCCGCGGCTCCATCTGGCAGATTCAAAGTCATAAATGTCGACACTCTTCATCAAACTTGTATCAGACGGACGGATTCTCCCTATGAGAAGTAGCTTCCGATTCACAGCCACGCACTGACACCATACTTGTATTCCATTAGTCTGGGGATCATCAATTGGAGGTAACCTTTCCCAGGTGCCCTTCACGGGGTCGTATATGGTTACTACGAAAACGGGATTCATCTCTTTCATTCATATCATTTTGAATCAAGCAAAGCAGATGCTCGCTCGTCCCACATTTCTTCCTATCAGCATAGAACGTAGGGCTACGGACCATAGCCTCCCAGCTGTTGCACACAGTTTTCAGCGTATCGTGTGATGTGTAAGGTACTTTTAGCAAACACTGCCGAACGACATCCTTTGGAACAGTCTCCATTAGGGCACTTTAAACACAACAATTTCGATATCCTTCGAGTTTACCCGGAGCTTTACCGCAAACACAAAAGTGAACTACGTTAGGTCAAATATGAAAGTACAGTTAAATATATAATGCGCAGATGTGGGGAAACGTAATTTCAAACCGACCAGAAAGGGAGTTCGTTATGTCCATTCATAGAACCACATTACATGTTTTATATATATGAAGCATTTAATATATTTAACATCTATCATGTCCTCCACACGAGCATGACTGGACTCCCTATAGGGAATTTTGCTAAAGAAAAGAAAATTATATATATAGAGTGGTGCATGAAATGGGTTTAGCTAGTTGTGCCATTTAAAGTTTTTAAATAAATTAAATATTTCATTTTACCTAATATATTTTCTGTTTTATTCTTATTGCATGCCAATTTATTATCAATGTTTTATATTTAGAGTTTTTAATTTGAGGTTGTGTATTTCATTTATTGTTTATTAATTATAATAATGGGATGAAAAAATATTCATAATATAAAATCAAAACGAACTACCAGCATGAAAGCCTCTTGATTGTGAAACAATCAAATTGGTGTAAGGAAGTCCTTTGATTGTGGCAAGGTGAATTCATCCATTAGAGCCCCTTGTTTGTGGGACAAGGAACCGATCTCTCCATAACAATTTGAGTGGTAAAGTATATTGAGGTGTAAGAACTCTCCCTCTCAAACAATTTGAGTGATAAAATATATTTAGGTGTACCAACTGTACCTCCCTTTGGAAAAGAACCTGTGAGGCTATACATATGTACCAAGAGTGGAAGGAACCAATCTCTCTATACGAATTTGAGTGGTAAAGTATATTGAGGTGTATTAACTCTACCGCCCTTTGGAACCTATGAGGCTATAAATAAGTACAAAGAGTGGACAAGTTAGAAATCCTTCAATATGGGTCATTGATGGGTATTGATTGTTTTAGAGCCAATTAGTTATAGTTTTCCAAATTGTCACAAAAGTAAAATAATGGTGAGGAACATAGAAATGAGTCAATATCCTTAAAGAGAAAGAAGTGTAACACCTTTCTTATATTGTGTAGGGCAATGGAAGGGAATGCCATGGCTCCCTCATCACTAAAGGATATGCTTATAGTGGTCTATAGTGAGTTGATCAACTAAACCATCCCAAAATGACTTGCTTGGAGTGAGATTTTCCCCCATAACGGTGACTACTTTGAGAGCCACCCTCTCAACTTCGTGGTGTTCCAACTTGAATGAACCCCCTTGCTCATGTATCCTTACAACTTCTTCTTCTAGTTCTCCTTTATACATGTGATGATGTCATCTCCCCTAAAAAAATTTAGATGCTTCAAGCATGGTATGTCAACTACTATCTCATACATCTTATAATAGAAATGCACTTACATATGGCACACTATACTTTCACATACATGGTACTACGTTATCTTGACTTATATAGTTCCCTTTACCTTCTCTAATATGGTTTCATGTATGATTTTCTTGCTTCCACCTGGTGTTAGTGTGTTTCATATGTGTGCTTTAGATGTGGTAAGCATTCCATGAAATATAAACCGAGAGTTACCCTCCAAGCTATTTGGTGTTCCAAATTAAGGGGCACTAAGCACTTTATATGCAATTCATAGCTATCCTTTTCTCAGTCCATAATAATGTGTGAAACAATTGTCTTCCTCATCAAGTGAGAAGAGTGGTTATGCCAATCAATAGTCATTTCAAGTGGCCTAGCTTGCTAGGAGGAGAGCATACAAGAATCGAAGTGAAAGGTTCAATAATAAAGCCATGGGAAGTAAAGGAAATAAATCTATAGGAATGGAAATGCAAGAACATATATGTGTAGGGATTCAACATGTACTCCTGGCAATGAGATAACTACCCTATGTTGCAAAGAAATCAATACTACTCTACTATAGCACAAAAGTAAATCAAATTACACAACAAAACACTAATAAGACAATATGTGATTATGTAGGAAACGTTGTACATGTTGTAGCCTTTTCTTGGATTCTCCCTTAGTCACTTAATGATGCTAAATTCATGTGTAACAAACCCCCAAAACTAGAACCCAACCAAACTTAGACCAGTTGTTCACTATGATGACCCAACTTCGAAGGTACTATTATGGGAATGGGATCTAAAATTTCCAACTTTTTCCAACTTTCTCAAAACTTCAAATAGACAAGACCATTGTTGTTAGGGTCCCACCCTAACCCCCTTATTTATGTAGTACGATTAAGTCATAAGTATAGTTAAGTAAAGAGTCAATAAAGCCCATATTAATAATTGTAAGTGGTTAACCCGCATTTATTGATGGGACCATAGTTAGTTGTAAATGGGCCATGGTATTAGATAAATGGTATTAATAAGAACCATGGTATTGTTCAATGATATTGCAAGTACGAATCATATATAAAGGATAGAGACTCTTTGCGAGGAGCATCGTGTCTTATTTTGTAATCAAGCTCATCTCTATTGGAGGTTGCCCCCTCAAAGAGGCAAGTGAACATTGCTTTCTGAATAATAAAATACTTGTTGTTGTTTCTCACTATTCTATGTTCTGGGTATATTTCTTCGCATATTTGGTATTCTGGTATCGTCTTGCAGGTTAAGAGCATAAGTGGTATCAGAGCACTTTCTAGGGCCGATGGGATCTCCATTTTTTAGCAACTTTTTTTGGCTAGAGACTTGTTCTGGTGTCTTTAAACCACAGGATCTATCGTTGAGCACATAAACCTGCAGATTTGGGGAGGCATGCACACAGGAAATACAAGAGGTGGTCACGCTTGTTGGACTCCCTTGTAACCCCTGTGAGTACCCCTTCGAGTAGTAGCGCATTAGACAGAACCACACATGGACTATCTTCCAAGTACCCTCGGGGTATATGGGAAGCCCCCTATCTCCTTTGAAAGCTCACCATCGATAAACCATCGGTCGTCTTGCTGCTATAGTACATCGAGAACAACACTCGAAGAGATTACTCGCCCATACGATAGGGTAGTCGAGTTGTATGGCTAAGGGTATGGTTGATCCTACTTAGTTAGTGCCCTGAAACATTGGGCCAAGTACTACTATCAGACCCTTATGGATATTGCGATCTATAGCACCTAACACTCCTCGAGACCATAGTTCCCTTCTCTATCTCTAGATCACACATAATCCCTGCCAGATCAGATCTCACAAGTGGGGGTTTTACAACCGCAGCTGCAATCAGTCTCGTCATTTAGATTTATCATAACCGTAATTTAGATATATTAGATCCATCATATCCGTAGCAGCGATATGTTCCGCCATTCAAGATCTCTCCGATCAGCCATTTAGATCTCTCAGATTCATCAGATCGGCCATCCAGATCTGAGTAGTTGTGTGGGTTCCTACAGCTGGGCGTGATTTTCGCAG
This sequence comes from Pinus taeda, assembly GCA_000404065.3. Taxonomy (NCBI): domain Eukaryota; kingdom Viridiplantae; phylum Streptophyta; class Pinopsida; order Pinales; family Pinaceae; genus Pinus; species Pinus taeda. Next base: position 90,647 of record APFE030924248.1, read on the forward strand.
GACTTTTGGCAACATTAACATTTCGGAGATTCAGTGACTGCAGTATTCCTAAGCAAGGAAGAAAAAAAAAGACCCCCGAGGGTTCTTATTGGTGACTTAGACCATAAGAATCAAGACGATGAGATGAGAATGGTGGTACCATTCAATTGTTAGTTCCAAAAAAATTCGGGCAGTCCCAAATTTCAAGTACATCATATCAGGCATGGTAGAAACTAGAGCTCAAGCTATGGCCAATGAGAAGATCGACAAACTTGAACAATCCTCGAAAGACATGCAAGACCAGCCAACGAAATAACTACAACACTCTCTAAGTGCAAGGCGGAAGCTTGCGAGGAGGCGTATATTAGCAATGAACATAGTGAGGGTAAGTCTAACCACTCTCTTCACCTCTGGGGCACCCACCAACAATCTCGTCCACGACCACCCTAGCTGGATATGCATAAATTTGATGGCTCTCACCCGGTAGCATGGATAGCACAAATGGAGCAATATTTCAATCTAAATTACATCTTGGATAATGACACTCAACTCATGGTGGGGAGCATGTACTTGGACAATGAAAGATGGAAATGGTGGCAATGGCATCAACATTGCAATGGAAGGCCCTTGACTTGGGACACATTCGAAAAAGCTCTTATGGAGTGCTTTGACCATTGCTCTACTTTTTTGGGTCGTCTCACTAAGCTCTGATAGACTGGCACAGTGGATGAATATATTACAGCCTTTGAAACCTTAGCTTTCCACACTTTAGGTCTACAAGATGAGTTCTACAAAGAATGTTTTATCAGTGGTCTTAAAGAGGCCATACAAGCTCACATCGGATTGCACCACCCTCCCACATGATTGGAGGCTTGCAAGGTAGCTCGTAAAGTTGAAAATGTGTTAGCCACCCAGTCTAATCGCCCGAATTTTTCACCTCCAAGGGTCGCCCCCCATAGGCTCACAACACTACCGAAACACTTAAGGTTCAAAAGGTGTTACCCACAGAAATGGCAGAAAGAAGAAAGCAAGGATTATGTTACTACTATGATGAAAAATACTCCCTCGGTCATAAATGCAAGGAGCCCAAATTCTTTCAAATTGATGCTATTTATCACAGCTCAGCGGAGGAAGCCCCACCACTTGAGGAACCAAAGGAGGAAGAAGAGGACAACCAGAAGGACCATGTCCCTGAAGAACCAGTTATTTTGTTGCATGCTTTGGTAGGGATTTCTTCGCCTCAAACTCTCAAAATCAGAGGCTTTATTAAGCATCCCCCAGTGGTAGTTTTGATAGATAGTGGAAGTACACATAATTTTATCCATCAAAGAGTCGCGGAAGCAGTGCATTGTTTTGTACGAGCAGTTTCTAACTTCCAAGTCCAAATTACGGATGGGGGAACAATGAAATGTGACGGCCACTGTGAAAATGTCAAACTTCAAATGGGGGATTATCAGTTAAAGACCCACATGTTTTCCATCCACATGGGAGGGTGCGACATTGTCCTTGGTGTTGAATGGCTTCGCACACTGGGCCCAATAACAATGGATTTCCAGGAGTTATATATGACCTTTAAGCAAAACAACCACACACATACCATCCGTGAACTCTAGGCGGGATTTCCCTCTATCATTAGCTCACATAGGATGGAAAAATTGTTTAAAAAGGGCCATCATGGAGTTATAGCTCAACTTAATGCCATCTAGGCCGTCAAACCCAATTTTCTTTCGATTCATCCTAAGATGCAACAGATCTTAAATAACCATCTGCCAGTCTTTGACAAGCCTCATGAGCTTCCACCCTCAAGAGGGGAACATGATCATAGCATCACTTTGTTCCCAAGGGCCCAACAACCAAATGTGCACCCATATAGATATCTGTTTGCCCAAAAGAATGAAAAAGAAAAAATAATCAAGGAAATTTTGTAAGCAGGCGTCATTCGTCCCAACATTAGTCCTTATTCATCACCGGTGGTCATGGTCCTCAAGAAAGATGGGGAATGGTGTATGTGTCCAAACTTCAGGGCCCTCAATAAGTTGAAAATCAAAGATAAATTTCCCATCCCGGTTGTTGATGATTCGTTGGATGAACTAAATGGGTCTCAATTCTTCACTAAGCTTGATCTTCGTTTAGGCTACCACCAAATTCGCATGAAAGAAATCGACATTCCAAAGACTGCTTTCTAAACTCATAAAGGCCATTATGAGTTTCTGGTCATGCCATTTGGTCTTTGTAATGCCCCATCTATTTTTCAGAGCCTTATGAATCACCTACTCAAACCATATCTCAGAAAATTTGTCCTTGTTTTCTTCGATGACATCCTCATTTACAGTTGCACTTGCGCTGCACATATTCAACATGTAGATCAATTCTTGCACCTACTCCATGAGCATAAATTATTTGTTAAGATGTCCAAGTGTTCTTTTGGCATGGAAGAAGTTGAGTATTTGGGCCACATTATGGGGTGTGAAGGTGTCAGGGTGGACTCCAAAAAGATCCAGGCAATCAAGATTAGCCTCAACCTAAGACCTTGAAGAGCCTGAGAGGATTTTTGGGTCTCACAAGTTACTATCGCAAATTTGTCCGCAACTATGGTCGCATTACGAGGCCCCTCATTCAACTCCTCAAGAAAAATTCATTCCTCTGGAATGACGAATCACAAAAGACCTTTACAGCTCTAAAAAATACCATGTGTTCCACTCCAATTTTAGCACTATGAGGCTTCACCAAATCTTCTGTCATTGAATGTGATGCTACGGGTACGGGTATTGGGGTAGTCTTAATACAGGAAGGTCGACCCTTGGCCTTCACAAGACGACAATTAAGTGGGAAGAATTTGGGAAAATCTACCTATGAGAAGGAGATGATGGCAATCTTACATGTAGTAGATACATAGTGACCTTACTTGCTGGGGCGATGCTTCCATATCCGCACAGACCATAAAAGTCTTAAACATTTTTTGGAGCAATGCCTATCCTCACCACAACAAAATAAATGGCTCACCAAAATGTTGGGATATGATTATGAGATAATTTACAAGAAAGGGCATGAAAATATTATAGCAGATGCATTATCTCACCAATTTGAGGACGAAAGTACCTTACTCGCAATTTCCCTTCCCGTTCCAGAATGGATTGAAGAGGCTCACAGGGAATGGTTTTCACATCCCTAGCTCTCCCAACTCATTACTCAATTACAGGCAGATCTAAATTCCACCAAGGGCTACTCGTGGTAGGATGAGATTCTGCGCTACAAGGATAGAGTCATACTATCACCAATGTCCGCCCTCAAACGCAGCATTTTGAAAGAGTTGCACTCATCCCCCATTGTAGGACATTCAGGCTTTCAGAACACGTATGCTCGCACTCGAAGATCATTTTTTTGGACAGGAATGAAGAAGGACATTCTTACTTTTGTAGCGGAATGCGATGTCTGTCAGCACCACAAAGGAGAGATGGTCAAAGCACCAGGCACATTACAACCATTGCCCATTCTGACATCAATATGGATGGAGGTTTCTATGGATTTCATTACAAGCCTTCCAAAGTCGGGAAACAAGTTAGTCATCATGGTGGTGGTGGATAGACTTTCTAAGTATGCTCATTTTTGCACCCTATCGCACCCTTTTACACCAACTTTGGTTACTCAATCTTTCATGGATCAGATCTTCAAATTGCATGGCATACCCACTTCCATTGTGTCTGATTGTGACCCAGTCTTCACAGTAATTTTTGGCAGGAACTCTTCAGGCTACAAGGTACACAACTAAAGCTCAGTACTTCCTATCATCCACAAACTGATGGTCAAACTAAAGCAATCAAAAAATGTCTGGAAACCTACCTTAGGTGTTTCACTTCAGAAAAGCAACATCTCTGGGTAAAATGGTTACCTCTAGCTGAATGGTGGTATAACACCAATTATCATGCCACCACTAAAATGACTCCATATGAAGCAGTTTATGGTCAACTCCTTCCTTCCCATACTTCTTATATCAAGGGGTGCTCAAAGTTACAAGCAATGGATCAACTCCTATAGAACCACACAACCATGCTCGCCCATCTTAGAGAGAATCTTCATCAAGCTCAAAATCACATGAAGCAACAGGTAGATCAACATCGATCAGAACACCAATTTCAAGAAGGATATCAGGTATTTTTGAGGCTGCAACCATATAAGCAAACATCACTCAAAGGCAAGGGGTGTTAGAAATTATCTCCAAAATTCTATGGACTATATCAAGTACTTCAGCGCATTGGAGAAGTGGCCTACAAGCTAGCTTTTCCACCCACTGCAAAAATCCATCCAGTTTTCCATGTCTCATGCCTCAAGAAAGTTATTGGGAACAATTACAGAATTCAAACCAGTCTACCTGAACTGGATGAAGAAGGGTCAATCTGGCTCCAACCTGAATAGGTCCTGGACACACGAGAACAACACTTGCGTGGTTGCATGATCAAGGATGTGTTGGGTTGTGTTATATTCTTTCCACATAGTTAACAGGGGGTTTGAGGGGTACCCGTAACCCCACTTTATGGGGTCCGGGGTAGCGCCCCGGAAAATTTTGGTTTTGGACCCTATGTTAGGTTGGGCGGACCCACCTATGGTTTTGTGCATTATTTTCGCACATGTTTTTTGGACGCAATGTTTTTCGGTCCATGGTATTGGATCAATGGTTTTTTGGTCCATGGTATTCGACGTGATGGTTTTTCAGTCCATGGTATTGAATGCTTTGGCATGTATAAATATGCATTGTAACATTGAAAGGAACATAATGAAAAATCAAGCTGGTAGTCTCGGTTTTGAGATCGAGTGGGAAATCTCTATGTATATGTGTTTTATGTGTTATTCTCTCGCATTTTTATTTTTCTTGTGATTTAGAATTAGTATGCAGGTAATTTTTTTACGGGGTTAAAACCTACATTTGGTATCAGAGCTGTTTTGGCTTCAAGGGGACACCTTTGTTGCTGAGGGGTTTCGCTCGGGCCTGTGGTAGACCCTGTTCAATGGGAGATCTACGAGATCAATTCTAGTGGTAAAAGAAGATGGCGAGCAACGGAAAGATAGAGATTGAGAAGTTCAATGGTCAGAGTTTTGAGTTGTGGAAACTCAATATGGAGGATCTGTTGGTGGATAAAGATGAGTGGATCGCGGTAGATCAGGGTACTAAACCAACGGGAGTAACCGATGAA
>APFE030924248.1:98293-113367 GCA_000404065.3 Pinus taeda
AAGGTGTTGCTGGTAAAGGTGGACACTTTGAAGAATACTGCAGATGCATTGACAAAATCTGTGAGCTCTGAGAAGTTCTCTTGGTGTAGAGAAACAATGAGCGTTTCAGGGCTGGAAAAATGACTAAGCTCTCTTGTGGCCCCCTGTGGAAAGAAAACAACAAGTGGGATATTGTTGGGTTGTTTTATATTCTTTCCACATAGTTAACAGGGGGTTTGAGGAGTACCTATAACCCCACTTTCTGGGGTCCGAGGCAGTGCCCTGGAAAATTTTTGTTTTGGACCCTATGTTAGGTTGGGCGGACCCGCCTATGGTTTTGTGCATGATTTTCGCACATGTTTTTTGGACGCGATGTTTTTTGGTCCATTTTTTTGGATCGATGGTTTTTTGTCCATGGTATTGGACTGATGGTTTTTCGGTCCATGGTATTGGATGCTTCGGCATGTATAAATATGTATTGTAACATTGAAAGGAACATAATGAAAAATCAAGCTGGTAGTCTCGGTTTTGAGATCCAGCGGGAAATCTCTGTGTATATGTGTTTTATGTGTTATGCTCTCGCATTTTTATTTTTCCTGTGATTTAGAAATCGTATGCAGGTAATTTATGTACGGGGTTAAAACCTACAGGATGCCCTCATCAAGTGGAAAGATACGTCTCTGGAAGATGCAAGCTGGGAACCAACCACTATTCTTTAGCAGTTTCTGCAGCTTCAGTCGTGACGACAAGGCTATTCTTATGGGGGAGTGCATGTTAGGGTCCCACCCCTTATTTATGTAGTAGGATTGAGTGATAAGTATAGCTAAGTAAAGAGTCAATAAAGCCCATATTAATAATTGTAAGTGGTTAACCTGCATTTAATGAGAGGACCACAGTTAGTCGCAAATGGGCCATGGTATTAGATAGATGGTATTAATAAGAACCATGGTATTGTAGGTACGAATCATATATAAAGGATAGAGACTCCCTACGAGGAGCATCATGTCTTATTTTGTAATAGAGCTCGGCTATATTGGAGGTTTCCCCCTCAAAGAGGCAAGTGGACATTGCTTTCTGAATAATAAAATACTTGTTGTTTTTTCTCACTGTTCTATGTTTTGGGTATATTTCTTCACATATTTGGTATTCTGGTATTGTCTTGCAGGTTAAGAGCACAACAATTTCATTGGGCATAGGTTAACCTACCGTAGGTTGGGGTGAAACTCACCACAAGACCTTTGACCTAACCAATGTGTTAACTAGAAATTTCAATTTTAAGTCAATTTTTTCACTTTTTCCAACACTTTGATAGTGCTATAATTCTTCTAACTTTTCAAGATTTTCAAGCACTACTACTAGCATCTAATGGCCAATAAATCCATAACTTTTTTATGAACACACTTGGGAAACAATCAATCATAAGGATAGCACCAAATCAATAACACTTTGAAGTGCATTTCTTTCCAAAAGTATAGAGAGATAAGAAAGCTCATTAGCATAGTAGAAAAACCTACTTTCTTTCGATTGAGAGGCTTACCAACTGAGAAAATAAGTGAAAAAGTCTCAAAGTATGATGCATGTCTAATAAAATGCATGAATGTGGCTAAAAGGCCTCCTTCTCCTCAATCCTGAATGGACTAATTCGTATATAAAAACTCTATTAAAACTTATGCAAGAATTCAAACATGTAATCAGAACAAATTATATTTCATTCACCATTATTCTCCAACACAAATTATGTAATCCCATTAGCTGGTACCATTCTTTCATAGTTAAGTGAATACCTACAATGGGGGTATTATTTTAAGACCATTCATATGATGAATCATTCATTCACATCCTCATGTGGATTGTATTAAGTAATTTTCACATAGAAGCATGCATAGTAATGCATTCATAGTAGTAGTAAGAGGTTGTAATCACACAAAATCATGTCATTGTAATAAGAAAATATTCCATGTTGGTTACTACATGAGCATAACCAATACAACCACATGTTATTCTAATACCTTTTAAAAAATCCCACATTATATTATTCAACCCTATAGACAATAAATACACAAACCATGCCCCATGCATTTATAATGCCATTTAAGACTAGAAATTCTAAACATATATTCATTCTTATTAGAAATACATGAGAAACAATTATTTTGAATTTTTTTGAGAAACTAAGTCTCCAAAAATGACTCTCCACCCAACCACTGACAACTACAACCAAACTCTCACTTATAGTTGTCACCCCCTAGCTAGATTCTAGAGGCTAATAGACCTTTTGATTATGGATTAGACACAACTACTAGTTGAACTAAGGACTCTATAGATTCTTCCATCTCCACCAACCAACTTTGATGTCATCCACAAAGTGTAGAGGGATCCTAGGGACTAGTTGTCTCTGCCCTTCAGAGCTCAACACTCTAGTTCCACCCAATTTAGTGACTCCATAATTCAAAATAAAGTCAAGCTACCTCAAGGAAGCCTCTACAAATATTTTAGAAAATTTCTAGCAGTAGTTCCTTCACCCAAGCCCTTAGGGATTTACGAGAAACACTACCTCCACCCTCTAGCTAATGGGGACTTGAGAGGTAATTAATTCCTCACGTGGTAATGATTTCTTCCTACTACCGCTTCTAACCAAAACAATATTCCTTTGTTGTTAAACATTATTCTTAGGAATTCCATTTTGTCTATGTCCTCCTATTTCATTTTTAATTTTTTCATCTTTCTCCTCTCTTTCTTTGTGTTCCTATCCTCGCTATTCAGAAATAATTTCCCCCTTAATAGTTTGAACCCTCTCTTGCCTTCTTTTTTGTGGCGTCCCTTGTTATATGAATTCCCTATTATGCTACCCTTTCTCTAGTAGTTGTATTTTTCCCTTTTTCTCTCCCTTTATTGTATTGTCCTATTAGTTCCAATCTCTCTCTCTCTCTCTCTCTCTCTCTCTCTCTCTCACACACACACACACACACCTAACATTAACTCCTACAAGTAGAATATTGTCAACGAATGCAAAATGTTCTTGTTTTGTTTTTTGTACCTAGTGATCAACAAAACTTAACAGTTGAAGCCTACCCATTTTTCATTTGAATTTTTCTTGTCCCTATTTTCTTGTTCAGAGCTGTAAAAGAACATGTTGATTAGAAAATAGAAAATTTGCATTTTCCCCTAGCTATTAGTTGTTATGTGCCAGCTCCATTTTTTTTTGTAAGGAAAATTTAAATATCCTAGCAAGTAACCACCGTATATCTTTGGAATTTGCTTCCCATTATTCATTCCATTTGTTTTTCAAATGTTTACATGGCATACTTGTGTAAATTTAATTGGGGTTGTAAAAAGTCCCTCCCCATTAGGTGTGTTAGCCTCTTGCTGCAGCAGGTTACTCATATTTCATGATTGACATTTAAGAGGCCAAATATGTCATACTTTGCATGCTGCAATGCTCCATATTTGCTTAAGAGTCTCCAAGTGAAGAAGGATACTCAGAGTTCATTTAATTGCCTTCCAAATTTTTGAGAAGTTATCCCCGTATCGCCAAGTTTCAGTTAAAGGGAGGTCCAAACAACTTAATCTTGGTCTCCCTAGGTTTAAATTTCCTGTTTAGAATATAGAGAATGTAAATCTGTCCAAACAGTTTAATCTTGGTATATTCTTAGATAGGTAGAGAAGCAGAGGAGTCCAACAGTTTAATTTGGGCCCTCGGATGAAATAAAGGTAGTCTGTAGATAGGAAAGCATGAAGAGAAAAAATAGAATGATGGGTCTGCAAGTCTAAGTGCACCTGAATCAAAAGAAGAAAAAATGTTAGGTAAGTAGGATGGGTAGGTAGTTTTGAGGTTGCTAAATCCTAATTGCTGATTAGTTCCAGATTTCCAGGCATCATCTTTACTCAGGACACAATCAGCAGGCAGTTCTATGCGAGAAGCTCAAAAGAGGTATAAATAACTCCCCTTCTCCACTTTCCCCCAATCATTAACTAACTTCCCCAAAAGAGGTCAAGATCTGCTTGATACCTCTTAAGTTTCATCATTTTCATAGCATTTGCTTGGGTAAAGATCTGCTTTACTCAAAGTCGTTCCATACTCTCTCTGAAGAATGGTTCTATTCCCCTTGTAATAGCCTAAGGTCTCCTGAACTTAGCACTTTCTTACCATCTCCATATTAACCACTAACATTATTGTTAGCTCCCTATATTTTCCCATCGCCCTACTAGTATTATGTAAGTCATCCCCTATGTAAATATCCCTCCCACTGATTGAAAAATAACCATAAGTACCCCCGGGAATTGCTCAGTTACCTAAAACTTAGAAAGAACCCTCATGCCGCCCTTTCAAACCATATTCCAAATACAATGGACTCCTTCCAGAGTATAAAATCCCTTTGAGGAGATCGAACCCCATACGAAGCCTCAAACGTCTTTCGTACCCACTTACTTACTCCTTTCGACCACAACAAACCCCTTGCTGACTTCCTTAACAATTCGTAGACCATAGAAGGCCAGATCACATCACAACATCGCAGTTTCCTCTCCATGCAAGTTAAGACCCATCCATCACCACCCGATGGGATATCACAATATCGGCAGTCGGAGGTCGCAAGCGCCAAATTTCCGACTAAACTACCTTTCGTTCCCAGCTGATCCGATATTGCGATCGCATCGGAAAGTTCATCGCATCGCCTCCAGTATCAGCACCTTGCCATGTCACTTCTGTACCAGGGACCCACCGCAGGCTGACGTCATCCGCCATACTGCTGACGTCAGCAGCCACAAAGCCGAAAATTCGCGCAGGAAGAGAAATCGCACTTCGGAGCTCCAGAACAAGAAACAGAGGCAGTTTGGCATCGAAAACTGCCTCTGTTTCTTGTTCTAGCACGAAGCGCTAATCACGCATTGCTACGGGAAATACGCTGTTTTGGGGAATCTTTTGATTCCTTGGCCCGTTCTATGCCGAAAAATCCCGAAAATCGCCCGAATGTGCCAAATTGATCCGGTTTAAAGATAGCAGAGTATCAGATCAAATCATCAAGTATCAAGCGTGTCAAAGAGTATCAGTAGGTGGCAGAAACCATCAATGTAGCGGCAAAGAGTATCAGTGAAAATCTTAACCAGCAGCCCGAAGCAGGAGATCATTTAATACCTTCCAGCTGAGTCAACGAAAGAGGGTGAAGCCACTCAAAGCCCTCAAATCATAATAATTGCACATTTAACTCGCACCAGAGTAGAACTACAGATCCCGAAGCACAATCATACCAGCAGCACCGCATCAAGCCTCCAAGGGCCACATTGTAGTCTTTTCTGATTCAGCTGCCCCTAGCGTAGCCAAAAGGATTTACCTGCATTTAATTCCAGCAACACTTAGATTTTTGAAGAGCTTTTCTAGCAGACCTGTTTAGGTCAATTGTAATGAATGTCTTTCCGATATTTTGCTTATATACCACCCTGAAAAATGTTGTGAGGGGTTGGTTGGTTGGTAGGTTGGTTAGTCAGTGAGTCTAATACATTTCTTAGTCTGCCTCCCAACAATTTCTCCAAGCAGAGACCCGCACTGTAAATGTCATATTTTCCATAATCAAAGATTGCTGAAAGCGTGGATTTCGAAACTACTTGATGTGTTCATTTGGCCAAGGAATGATTACGGAATTCCTGTGCTTCTACATGATTCAATAAGTGTTCCTCTCCTTTGTTAATTTTCATGTTTTTACCACCGTTCCGCCTTCTAAATTGTAGGAAAAAAGAATAGCTTAAGATTTGTTTCACTACACCTTAAGTTCAATTTCTGCATTTTTCTATGTTTTCATCAGAAATAGCTATGAGCATGTATACTTAAATGATCTTGTTTACGCCGTTTCTTGCACATATGAATGAATATTTAGGAATTCTTAACTGCTCCTAGATCCCCTTTCATCCATTTCTCCTCTTTTTAAACATGATGAAATGATTCTCCTTTGCCCTTCATCCCTGATTTTCATTCCATCCTTTCAGTAGATTGATAATTGTATCCTGTGTGGCTATCCCACTCCATAACCCCCTTGTGACCAAGAAAACGCTATAGCAAGCCTTAATCCATGACTCCACGCCCAATGGTTCGAAACTTATCACGCCTTACCTTGCCTCTTTGTTTGAGATTCCTACCTTCCATCCAAACACAAACAAAAAACCCCTGAGCCAAAAGCTAGCCTAAAATCATCAAAAGTCGAAACACTAAAGAGAGAGCCCTCTCTGATTGCAGGTGGGCTAGAACCTGCAATCCAAAGATTTGTTTGTGGTTACCTCGGCCATATCCCTATAAGGAGCCTAGGTACAACCTAAGTGATAACATAATGGCGACTCAACTAGGGACCTCCTCGGATAAATTCATTAAACCAGTCTACAGCTCTACAGAGGAAGAAACCGACTTGTGAAAGTCTCGGTGGACCTGTACCTGTGTTCTCCACTGGGGATTCAAGCGCTTTGTTCGTTTCTGTAAACCCCATTTTTTGGAGAAAGTGCTCCTTTTCTTCAAAGCTTTTCACGCTTAGTTCTGATCTTTAATGGAGGAAAAAGATCAAGCACTTCAAAGTCAAGGCATCCACCTGGCGACTCCACTTCAATTTCAATCAAAGGCTCCACTGAGGAACGAACCAATTTTGCAGCCAAATAGTCCATATTCTAAAGCATTAATAGTGAGACAAAATGACCGATTTCTTGGAAGACCTTTCATTTGATGAAGCTTTAGATGAATACAGGAAAATTTTATCAGAATTTGAGCTTAATGAAGAATTTTTTAGAGCAGTGTTGTTAAAAGCAACAGGCCACTCGAATAAACTTTTTCTTGAGTTAGTTGTTGAAAGATATGAGAATGAAATTGAACTCTTGGAATCTCAAATACAATCGTATAGTTTCCGCGACCCTCAAGAATTTTACCTAAATATCCCTCCCCCAATCCACAGGGAAATAGTGCTATCTCCTGAATTACAAATTGAGTATGATTTGGGTTTCAAGGCAAAGACAGAAGGATTAGCTGCAAGGCTTAATACCGAGGATGCATCTGTTCCATCTGACCAAGAAGACCCAGAATCCTGCCGAATTATTCCTTCCCTAACTTAGAGGGAAATAGTGCTACCTACTGACTTACAGATTGTGTATGATTCTGTTTTCAAGACAGAAGCTGGAGGATCAGTTGCAGGTCTTATTACCGAAGATGCAGTTGTTCCATCTGACCAGGAAGACCCAGAATCCTGCCGAAGTCTTCCTTCCCTAACTCAGAGGGAAATAGCGCTACCTGCTGACTTACAGATTGTGTATGATTATGTTTTAAAGACAGAGGCTGGAGGATCAGTTGCAAGGCTTATTATCGAAGATGCAACTATTCCATATGACCAAGACGACCCAGAAGAAACTCTCCCACATAATGTTTATATTGATCCTATTGCAGACTACATGGAACTTCTTCTTGACGCAAGTTCTTTAGCGTTCTTTCTCGACGAAGACCAAATACACCAACAACAACCATTCTATGCCACAACTTTGATTATGGGGGCACATGACCGAATAATGCTTCCATGTTCAAAAACCATCAGTCAGCGAGTTCATCCTTTTTTTCAGTTGCTTAAGTGGCTGCACTGGTTATTTGATCTCACCTGACAGCAAAGTAAGTTTTGGTTAGGGTAGGTAGGTAGGACTAATAAGGTAGCCGGCGAAGACGATTTTGCAGAAAACAACAACAGATAAAGACTAAGGCATTCTGACCTGCTGTTCTTGGCTTCTCACAAGGAGAAACCATCCCCAAGTGGAGCCACTGTTAGCCTCCTGCTGCAGCAGCTTACTCATATTTCATGATTGACATTTTACAGGCCAAATATGTCATACTTTTCATGTTGCAATGCTCCATATTTTCTTAACAGTCTCCAAGCGAAGAAGGCTACTCAGAGTTCATTTAATTGCCTTCCAAATTTTTGAGAAGTTACCCCAGTATCGCCAAGTTTCAGTTAAAGAGAGGTCCAAACAGCTTAATCTTGGTCTCCCTAGGTTTAAATTTCCTGTTTAGAATATAGAGAATGTAAATCTGTCCAAACAGCTTAATCTTGGCAGATTCTTAGATAGGTAGAGAAGCAGAGGAGCCCAACAGTTTAATCTGGGCCCTCGGATGAAATAAGGGTATTCCGTAGATAGGAAATCATGAAGAGAAAAAATAGAATGATGGGTCTGCAAGTCTAAGTTCACCCAAATCAAAAGAAGATTAAATGTTAGGTAAGTAGGCTAGGTAGGTAGTTTTGAGGTTGCTGAATCCTAATTGTTGATCAGTTGCAGATTTCCAGGCATCATCTTTACTCAGGACACAATCAGCAGGCAGTTCTATGAGAGAAGCTCAAAAGAGGTATAACTAACTCCCCTTCTCCACTTTCCCCCAATCATTAAATAACTTCCCCAAAAGAGGTCAAGATCTGCTTGATACCTCTTAAGTTTCATCATTTTCATAGCATTTGCTTGGGTAAAGATCTGCTTTACTCAAATTCATTCCATACTCTCTCTGAAGAATGGTTCTATCCCCCTTGTAACTGCCTAAGGTCTCCTGAACTTAGCGCTTTCTTACCATCTCCATATTAACCACTAACATTATTATTTAGCTCCCTATATTTTCCCATCCCCCTACTAGTATTATGTAAATCATCCCCTATGTAAATATCCCTCCCCCTGGTTGAAAAATAACCATAAGTACCCCCGGGAATTGCTCAGTTACCTGAAACTTAGCAAGAACCCTCATGCCGCCCTTTCAAACCATCTTCCAAATATAATGGACTCCTTCCAGAGTATAAAATCCCTTTGAGGAAATCAGACCCCTTCCGAAGCCTCAAATGCCTTTCGTACCCACTTACTTACTCCTTTCGACCACAACAAACCCCTTGTTGACTTCCTTAACACTTCGCAGACCATAGAAGGCCAGGTCTCATCGCAACATCATAGTTTCCTCTCCATGCAAGTTATGACCCATCCATCACCACTCGACGCGATATCGCGATATCGGCGTTCGGCGGTCGCAAGCGCCAAATGTCCAACTAAACTACCTTCCGTTCCCCGCCGATGCGATATTGCGATCGCGTCGGAAAAGTTCATCGCATCGCCTCCAGTATCAGCACCTCGCCATGTCACTTCTATACCAGGGACCCACCGCAGGCTGACGTCATCCGCCGTACTACTGACGTCGGCAGCCACCAAGCCGAAAATTCACGCAGGAAGAGAAATCGCACTTCGGAACTCCAGAACAGGAAACAGAGGCAGTTTTCGATGCACGATTAGCGCAAAGCGCTAATCGCGCATCGCTACGGGAAATAGGCCGTTTCGGGGAATCTTTGGGGAATATTTTTATTCCTTGGCCCATTCTGCGCCGAAAATCGCCCGATCGTGCCAAATTCATCCGGTTTAAAGACAACATAGGATCGATGACAGAGTTTAAAGAGTATCAGATCAAATCATCAGGTATCAAGCATGTCAAAGAGTATCAGTAGGCGGCGGAAACCATCAATGTAGTGGCAAAGAGTATCAGTGAAAATCTTAAGCAGCAGCCCGAAGCAGGGGAACATTTAATACCTTCCAGCTAAGTCAAAGAAAGAGGGTGAAGCCACTCAAAGCCCTCAAATCATAATCATTGCACATTTAACTCACACCAGAGAAGAACTACAGATCCCGAAGCACAATCATACCAGCAGCACCGCATCAAGCGTCCAAGGGCCACATTGTAGTCTTTTCTGATTCAGCTGCCCCTAGTGCAGCCAAAAGGATTTACCTGCATTTAATTCCAGCAACACTTAGATTTTTGAAGAGCTTTTCTAGCAGACCTGTTTAGGTCAATTGTAATGAATGTCTTTCCGATATTTTGCTTATATATACCACCCTGAACAATGTTGTGAGGGGTTGGTTGGTTGGTAGGTTTGTTAGTTAGTGAGTCTAAGACATTTCTTAGTCTGCCTCCCAACAATTTCTCCAAGCAGAGACCCGCACTGTAAATGTCATATTTTCCATAATCAAAGGTTGCTGAAAGCGTGGATTTCGAAACTACTTGATGTGTTCATTTAGCCAAGGAGTGATTATGAAATTCCTGTGCTTCTACATGATTCAATAAGTGTTCCTCTCCTCTATTAATTTTCATGTTTTTACCACCGTTCTTCCTTCTAAATTGCAGGAAAAAAGAATAGCTTAAGATTTGTTTCACTACACCTTAACTTCAATTTCTGCATTTTTCTATGTTTACATCAGAAATAGCTATGAGCATGTATACTTAAATGATCTTGTTTATGTTGTTTCTTGCACATATGAATGAATATTTAGGAATTCTTAACTGCTCCTAGATCCCCTTCCATCCATTTCTCCTCTTTTTCAGCATGATGAAATGATTCTCCTTTGCCTTTCATCCCTGATTTTCATTCCATCCTTTCAGTAGATTGATAATTGTATCCTGTGTGGCTATCCCACTCCATAATCCCCTTGTGACCAAGAAAACGCTATAGCAAGCCTTAATCCACGACTCCACGCCCAATGGTTCGAAACTTATCACACCTTACCTTGCCTCTTTGTTTGAGATTCCTACCTTCCATCCAAACACAAACAAAAAACCCTTGAGCCAAAAGCTAGCCAAAAATCATCAACAAAAGTCGAAACACTAAAGAGAGAACCCTCTCTGGTTGCAGGTGGGCTAGAACCTGCAATCCAAAGATTGGTTTGTGGTTACCTCGGTCCTATCCCTATAAGGATCCTAGGGACAACCTGAGTGATAACATAATGGCGACTCAACTGGGGACCTCCTCAGATAAATTCATTAAACCAGTCTGCAGCTCTACAGAGGAAGAAACTGACTTGTGAAAGTCTCGGTTGACCTGTACCTGTGTTCTCCACTAAGGATTCAAGCGCTTTGTTCGTTTCTGTAAACCCCGTTTTCTAGAGAAAGTGCTCCTTTTCTTCAGAGCTTTTCACGCTTAGTTGTGATCTTTGATGGTGGACAGAGATCAGGCACTTCAAAGTCAAGGCATCCACCTGGCGACTCCACTTCAATTTCAATCAAAGGCTCCACTGAGGAACGAACCAATTTTGCAGCCAAATAGTCCATATTCCAAAGCATTAACAGTGAGACAGAATGACCGAGTTCTTGGAAGATCTTTCATTTGATGAAGCTTTAGATGCATACAGGAAAATTTTATCAGAATTTGAGCTTAATGAAGAATTTTTCAGAGCGTTGTTGTTAAAAACAGCAGGTCGCCCGAATAAACTTTTTCTTGAGTTAGTTGTTGAAAGATATGAGAATGAAATTGAACTCTTGGAATCTCAAATACAATCGTATAGTTTCCGTGACCCTAAAGAATTTTACCAAAATCTCCCTCCCCCAATCCACAGGGAAATAGTGCTATCTCCTGAATTACTAATTGAGTATGATTTGGGTTTCAAGGCAAAGACAGAAGGATTAGCTGCGAGGCTTAATACCAAGGATGCAGCTGTTCCATCTGACCAAGAAGACCCAGAATCCTGCCGAAGTCTTCCTTCCCTAACACAGAGGGAAATAGTGCTACCTGCTGACTTACAAATTGTGTATGATTCTATTTTCAAGACAGAGGTTGGAGGATCAGTTGCAGGGCTTATTACCGAAGATGCAACTATTCCATCTGACCAGGAAGACCTAGAATCCAGCCTTCCTTCCCTAACTCAGAGGGAAATAGTGCTACCTGCTGACTTACAGATTGTGTATGATTCTGTTTTCATGATAGAGGATGGAGGATCAGTTGTAGGGCTTATTACCGAAGATGCAACTGTTCCATCTGACCAAGAAGACCAAGAAGAAACTCTCCCACATAATGTTTTTATTGATCCTATTGCAGACTACATGGAACTTCTTCTTGATGCAAGTTCTTTGGCATGCTTTCTCGACGAAGACCAAATACATCAACAACAACCGTTCTATGCCACAACTTTGATTATGGGGGCACATGACCGAATAATGCTTCAAAGTTCAAAAACCATCAGTCACCGAGTTCATCTTTTTTTTCAGTTGCTTAAGTAGCTGCACTGGTTATTTGATCTCACCTGACAGCAAAGTAAGTGCTGGTTAGGGTAGGTAGGTAGGACTAATAAGGCAGCCGACGAAGATGATTTTGCACGAAACAGCAACAGCTAAAGACTAAGGCATTCTGACCTGCTATTCTTGGCTTCTCACAGGGAGAAACCATCCCCAAGTGGAGCCACTGTTAGCCTCCTGCTGCAGCAGCTTACTCATATTTCATGATTGACATTTTACAGGCCAAATATGTCATACTTTGCATGCTTCAATGCTCCATATTTTCTTAACAGTCTCCAACCAAAGAAGGCTACTCAGAGTTCATTTAATTGCCTTCCAAATTTTTGAGAAGTTATCCCGGTATCACCAAGTTTCAGTTAAAGGGAGGTCCAAACAGCTTAATCTTGGTCTCCCTAGGTTTAAATTTCCTGTTTTAGAATATAGAGAATGTAAATCTGTCCAAACAGCTTAATCTTGGCAGATTCTTAGATAGGTAGAGAATCAAAGGAGCCCAACAGCTTAATCTGGGCCCTCAGATGAAATAAGGGTAGTCTGTACATAGGAAAGCATGAGAAAGAAAAATTGAAATGATGGGTTTGCAAGTCTAAGTGCACCCAAACCAAAAGAAGAAAAAATGTTAGTTAAGTAGGCTGGGTACGTAGTTTTGAGGTTGCTGAATCTTGATTACTGATCAGTTCCAGGTTTCCAGGTGTCATTGTTACTCACGACACAATCCCGAAGAAGCACCGCATCGAGCCTCCAAGGGCCACATTGCACTCCTTTCGATTTAGCTGCCTCTAGCGCAACCCAAAAGACTTACCTGCATTTAATTCTAGCAACACTTAGGTTTTAGAAAATCTCTTCAGCAGACCTGTTTAGGTCAATTGTAATGAATGAATTTCTGATATTTTGCTTATATATACCCTTCTGAAAGATGTAATTAGGGGTTGGTTGGTTGGCTAGTGAGTCGAAGACATTGCTTAATTTTCTTCTCAACATTTTCTCCAAGCAGAGACCCGCACTATAACTGTCATACTTTCTATAATCAAAGATTGTTGAAAGCATGGAATTCGAAACTGCTTGATGTGTTTAATTGGCCAACGAGTGATTACGGAATTCCTATGCTTCTACATGATTCAATAAGTGTTTCTCACATCTGTTAATTTTCATGTTTTTATCACCGTTCCGCCATCTAAATTGCAGAAAAGAAGAATAGCTTAGGATTTGTTTAACTACACCTTAAGTTCAATTTCTACACTTTTTCATGTTTTCATCAGAAAATAGCTATGAGCATGTATACTTAAATGATCTTGTTTACGCTGTTTCTTTCACATATGAATGAGAGTTTAGGAATTCTTAGCTACTCCTAGATAACCATTCATCCACTTCTCCTCTTTTTCAATATGGTGAAATGATTCTCCTTTGCCTTTCATCTTTGATTTTCATCATTCCATCCCTTCGCTAGATTGATAATTGTATCATGTGTGGCTATATCGCTCCTTAATCCTCTTATGATCAAGAAGACGCAATAGCAAGCCTCGATCCATGACTCCACGCCCAATGGTTTGAAACTTATCACACCTTAACTTGGCTCTTTGCTTGAGATTTCTACCTTCCATCCAAACACAAACAGAAAACCCCTGAGCTAAAAGCTAGCCTAAAATCATCAATAAAGTTGAATCATTAAGAGAGAGCCCTCTCTGATTGCAAGTGGGTTAGAACCTACAATTCAAAGATTGGTTTGTGGTTACCTTGGCCGTATCCCTAAACGGGAGCCTAGGGACAACCAGAGTGATAACATAATGGCGACTCCGCTGGGGACTTAAATCATTTTGTTCATTACTATAAACCCCGCTTTCTGGAGAAAGTGCTCCTTTTCTTCAAAGCGTTTCATGTTTAGTTCTGATCTTTGATGGTGGAGAGAGATCAGGCACTTCAAAGTTAAGGCATCCACCTAGCGACTCCACTTCATTTTTAATCAAGGATCCACTGAGGAACGAACGAATTTTACAACCAAAGAGTCCATATTCCAAAGCATTAACAGTAAGACAAAATGACCGGGTTCGTGGAAGATCTTTCATTTGATAAAGCTTTAGATGAATTCAGGAAAAGTTTATCATAACTTGAGCTTAATGAAGAATTTTTCAGATTGGTGTTGTTAAAAACAGCAGGACACCCGAGTAAACTTTTTCTGGAGTTAGCTGTTGAAAGATATGAAAATGAAATTGAACTCTTGGAATATCAAATTCAGTAATATAGTTTCCGCAACCCTAAATAATTTTTCCAAAATCTCCCTCCCCCAAGTCAGAGGGAAATAGTGCTACCTGGTGACTTACAGATTGAGTATAATTTTGTTTTCAAGGAAAAGACAGAAGGATTAGTTGCGGGGCTTATTACCGAGGATGCAGCTGTTCCATCTGACCAAGAAGGCCAAGAATTCTTCCGAAGTCTTCCTTCCCCAAGCCATGGGGAAATGGTACTACCTTATGACTTACAGATTGAGGACAATTATGTTTTCAAGGCAAAGACAAAAGGATTAGTTGCAGGACTTATTACCGAGGATGCTGTTGTTCCATTCGACCAAGAAGGCCCAAAACAGGGAAATTTTTAAGAACCCCCCCTAAATTTATAAATATAATAAATGGGCGAATCTCCATCGTATATAGGAAAAATGGAAGGCGATTTTATCAATAATATAATATGTATACATAATTTTTTGGCGAATCTCTCACCAAGCATGGCGAATATTTTACTCAATTATAAAATCTTGTAAGATCTTGGTATTACCATGGGTTATCATAAACCTGGAGCTTAAAAAGTACTATTAGTAATTTATAAAAATTAATAAAATTAATAGTTGATTTTTATTTTATTTTTTATTTTAACCAAGCCAAAATGTTTAAAATACATTAAATTACAACATCCATTTTTACTCTTTATCCAGAGGGATCAAATATTTTTTCACTGTATGCTAGTTTGCATATCATGATATTTGATACCTTAGATGCAGAGTAAAGATGGATCTATGCTGGTTTAATTCCCCCATTTAAATAGGCTACATTCCAGGTGAATACCATGG
>APFE030924248.1:114989-132219 GCA_000404065.3 Pinus taeda
AATTTTGAGAAGTTATTCCAGTGTTGTACAATCTTCAGTTAAAGGGAGGTCCAAACAGCTTAATCTTGGTCTCCCTAGGTTTAAATTTCCTGTTTTAGAATATAGAGAACGAAAATCTGTCCAAACAGTTTAATCTTGGCAGATTCTTAGATAGGTAGAGAATCAAAGGAGCCCAACAGCTTAATCTGGGCCCTCGGATGAAATAAGGGTAGTCTGTAGATAGGAAAGCATGAGAAAGAAAAATTGAAATGATGGGTTTGCAAGTCTAAGTGCACCCAAACCAAAAGAAGAAAAAATGTTAGGTAAGTAGGCTGGGTAGGTAGTTTTGAGGTTGTTGAATCTTGATTACTGATCAGTTCCAGGTTTCCAGGTGTCATCGTTACTCAGGACACATCACCAGGCAGTTCTATGCGAGAAGCTCAAAAGCAGGCATCACTAACTTCCTTTCTCCATCTCCCCCAATCATTAAGTAATTTCCACAAAAAGAGGCCAATATCTGCTTGATACCTCTTGAGTTCCATCATTTTCATATCAAAAGCTTGGGAGAAGATCTGCTTTTCTCAAAGATATTCCATACTCTCTCTGTAAGGTTTTGTCCCCTCGTTGCAGCCTAAGATCTCTCGAACTTAGCGCTTTCTTACCATCTCCATATTAACTACTGACATTATTATTTAGCTCCCTATATTTTCCCATCCCCCTACTAAAATTATGTAAATCATCCCCTATGTAAATATCCCTCCCCCTGGTTGAAAAATAACCATAAGTACCCCCGGGAATTGCTTAGTTACCTGAAACTTAGCAAGAACCCTCATTTTGCCCCTTCAAACCATGTTCTGAATACAATGGACTCCTTCCAAAGTATAAAATCCCTTTTTTAGGTTTTCGGACCCCTTCTGAAGCCTCAAAAGCCTTTTAGACCCACTTACTTACTCCTTCCGACCGAAATAAACCCCTTTCCGACTTCCTTAACACTCCACAGACCCTAGTAAGCCAGCTCGCATCGCAAGATCACAATTTTCTCACCATATAAGTTATGCCCCCATCCGTCGTTACCTGACACGATATCAGCGATCGGTAGTCACAAGCGCCAAATGTCCAACTAAAATACCTTCTCGTTCCTCGCTGATGCGATATTGCAATCGCATCGGAGAAGTTCATCGCATCGCCTTCAAATATGAGCCCCCCACCATGTCACATCTGTACCAGGACCCACCACTGACGTCACCAGGCTGACGTCATCTGCCGTACTGCTGACGTCAGTAGCCAGAAAGCCGAAAATTCGCGCAGAAATAAAAATCGCACTTCAGAGCTCCAGAACAAGAAACAGAGATAGTTTTCGATGTGTGATTAGTGCAAAGCGCTAGTCGCGCATCGCTATGGGAAATAGGCCGTTTTGGGGAATCTTTGGGGAATCTTTTGATTCCTTGGCCCGTTTTGCGCCGAAAAAGCCCAAAATCGCCCGATTTTGCCAAATTAATCCGGCTTAAAGACAACAAAGGACCAATGACAGAGATTAAAGTGTATCAGATCAAATCATCAGGGAACAAGCGTGTCAAAGAGTATCAGCAGGCGACAGAAGCCATCAATGTAGCGGCAAAGAGTATCAGCGAAAATCTTAAGAAGCAGCCCAAAGCAGGAGAACATTTAATACCTTCCAGCAAAGTCTAAGAAAGAGGGAGAAGCCACTCAAAAACCCTCAAATCATAATTATTGCACATTTAACTCGCACCAAATCAGAACTACAGATCCCAAAGCACAGTTACTCCAGCAGCACCACATCGAGCCTCCAAGGGCCACATTGCACTCCTTTCGATTCAGCTACCTCTAGCGCAGCCCAAAAGGCTTACCTGCATTTAATTCCAGCAACACTTAGGTTTTAGAAAAGCTCTTCAGCAGACCTGTTTAGGTCAATTGTAATGAATGACTTTCTGATATTTTTCTTATATATACCACCCTGAAAGATGTAATGAGGGGTTGGTTGGTTGGTTAGTGAGTCGAAGACATTGCCTAATTTTCTTCTCAACATTTTCTCCAAGCAGAGACCCGCACTATAACTGTCATACTTTCTATAATCAAGGACTGCTGAAAGCATGGATTTCGAAACTGCTTGATGTGTTTAATTGGCCAAGGAGTGATTACGGAATTCCTGTGCTTCTACATGATTCAATAAGTGTTTCTCACCTCTGTTAATTTTCATGTTTTTATCACCGTTCCGCCATCTAAATTGCAGAAAAGAAGAATAGCTTAGGATTTGTTTAACTACACCTTAAGTTCAATTTCTGCACTTTTTCATGTTTTCATCAGAAATAGCTATGAGCATGTATACTTAAATGATCTTGTTTACGCTGTTTCTTTCACATATGAATGAGAGTTTAGGAATTCTTAGCTGCTCCTAGATAACCATTCATCCACTTCTCCTCTTTTTCAATATGATGAAATGATTCTCCTTTGCCTTTCATCTTTGATTTTCATCATTCCATCCTTTCGGTAGATTGATAATTGTATCATGTGTGGCTATCTCGCTCCTTAATCCTCTTATGATCAAGAAGACGCAATAGCAAGCCTCGATCCATGACTCCACGCCCAATGGTTTGAAACTTTATCACACCTTACCTTGCCTCTTTGCTTGAGATTTCTACCTTCCATCCAAACACAAACAGAAAACCCCTGAGCTAAAAGCTAGCCTAAAATCATCAATAAATTTGAATCATTAATAAAGAGCCCTCTCTGATTGCAGGTGGGCTAGAACCTGCAATCCAAAGATTGGCTTCTGGTTACCTCGGTCGTATCCCTAAACAGGAGCCTAGGGACAACATGAGCGATAACAGTTGGTATATATTTTCGTCTCTTCTTCGAGCTAGTTATCTAACATTTGGTATGAAAGCTTTGGATTCTAGGGTTTCTCTTCTTCAAATAGGTCATCTTGGGATTTTTTCTATAAAGTCTTTTCTACGACGATTTAGAAGCTGAAATTTAAAAAACATGGAGCCAAAATATTTGTGAACTTTGTGTACAAATTCCAGATCTTGATTAGCTATATTTTCGGAGATATGATCCAAGGAGGTCAGGGTTTTTGTAGGCTCCGCAATTCCATCTCAAACATGTGACCTAGGGAAAATTGTCATAACCTTCTCCTAGAGTATCGAAATTTAATTTTGTAAAAATTGACTAAAAATGCATGGAATGTAGGTTTTTCGGTATCAATTGCAGTACCAAAGGTCGAAACAGTGGCACATGGCACTCCGTACGATTTCACTCCACATAATGAATTTATGATCGGGTCATTTCAGAATATTGGGCATAACTCTTTCTTGAAGAATCTAATCTTTGTCTAACTTATGGATTTGGAAATAAGAATCAAGGGGGCTTACATAAGATAAAATTTTAGATCTTGGAGATCTAAAATTACATAGATACAATAATTTCAATACCAAGCTCCTAAAAATGAAGAAAAATGTGTGTATTTTTTTAAATTTCGCATGGCTTTTGTTTGAAAAATCAGTTTGAATTAATTCAAATGACACAGTGAAGCATAGATATCATTGTTTGATTCGCAAATGCCTTGAAACAAAAAAATAGAAACACCTCAAAACAAACCAGAAAGTTCTTCCATGATGCATGAAGAAGAGGAAGAAATACAGCATGATATATCAAATTTACTACACCATGTGCAACAAATTTCACTGTCACAAAAAGTAACAAAAAATGAATTGCAAGCCATGATGACTATTAAGATAGATGGTATAAAAACATACATGGAAGTTTTGAATGATGCTTGAAAATCATACATGGAAGGAATGAATAATGTCAAGATAGAGGGATTGAAGGAAGGTTTGGCAAAGTTGTTAGAAGAAAAGCTTCCTAGTGGTGACAAGTTAATCCATGTAAATCGTGATGAGGATAAAATGAACATAAATTAGGATTTTAGAGAATCTAATGTTGTGTTTAAGGATCACCAAATTCCAAATATCAATGTGAGGAAGTTTCATTGAAAGGATCCGGTAACATGAATACCATAAATGGAGCAATATTTTGATCTCCATTATGTCGAACACACACACAAAGGTATGCATTGCATATTTATATTTAGAACCTAATAAATTTTTATGGAATCAATGAATTTGTTCATGTAAACCAATTGTCACCTAGTCAATTTTTATGGAGGAAATCATAGCACATTATGAGGATACAAAGAGAGACACCTTTATCCAATTGACAAATCTCAAACAAAAGTGTTCAATGACTGAGAAAATCAAGGACTTCTAATGAATGAACATCAGGTTAACTAATATTCCAAAGGAGCACATGATTGATGTCTTCATAGGGACTTTGAAGTATAACATCCAACACGAGGTTCACCTTTCGGAACTTGATTCATTAGAGAAGACATTCAGTGTGGCAAGAAAAGTTGAAAGAAAAATTATGGAAACAAGGAGGTTTACCACTCACAACTATAAAGATGGAAGTGATCCTATTCTTATAATTCCACAACTTATAAGGATGATGCTACAACAATTGGAAGAAAATATAGAAAAATGGATTTATTACAATTGTGATAGAAAATACACTAAAGGTCATAAGTATGCGAAGAAGTAATATTCTACATAGATTGTGAAGTGGAGGTCCCAATGGATTTTATGACAAGTTTACACAAGTTTGAATGAAATAATGTCATCATGGTGGTAATTGATAGACTTACCAAATATGGACACTTTTTTCCATTATCTCACCCTTTAATGTTGGGTGTGGAGCCTTAATATCTTCTTTATTTAGAGGTATCACCGCATTGGACCCCAGTTTGTAATGTGGTGGCAATGTTTCCCCTAATATTTGCACTGCAAAGGGGGTCCAGGGGCGGTGGTAGCAATCTTTAAGATCCCCCCCTTAGCAGGGGATCAGGGGCAGCGCCCTCGAAGCTAAAATTAGATGTAAAATTTCCTTGTAAAATGTTGTAATTTCATAGTCAATCTAGGCTATTCATTAGGCAGAGATCTGATGGTAGAAGTTATCTTCAATTTAGGCATTTTTTCCCTAGAAGGAAACCCCTTGCTATATATGAGGGAATTGTATTGCATCTATGTAGATCTATATCCTGAGTGAGAAGGAGAGAGGAGATTGTGTGAGAGTGAAGAGGGAATTACAACGGATCTATTGTAGGTTGTATCTCTTCATTTTGCTAGATAATATTAAAGGAAGGACTGGTCGTTTCTTCGTGGACATAGCCTAAATTGGGTGAACCATGTATACCTGTCTCTCTCTTGTTTTATGTGTTTTCTTTGTTTATATTTCTATAATATATTTTATTTGTTCTTTTTCTTTGTAATATATATTTTACTAACAACTGGTATCAGAGCTGTAGGTTTATTTGGCTGATAAACTCGTAGGAGAGAATGGTTACTGGTTAGAGTAGGAGTGATGGCAGAAGGTGGTAGGTTTAGGGTCGAAAAATTTAACAGCGAAAACTACCAGTTATGGAAGATGCGAATGGAATATTATTTGTATGAGAAAGATCTGTACCTACCATTGAGTAGAAAGACGGAGAAGCCAATGCGTATGACAAACACAGAATGGAATATTCTTGATAGAAAGGCACTTGGAACAACACGGTTGTGCCTAGTGGCATCAATATCCTTTAAAATTTCAAAGGAAACAACAATAGAGGGTTTAATGAAGGCATTGGCCAAACTATATGCAAAAACTACGACCTCAAATAAGGCATTTATTATGAAGCGTTTATTTAATATGAAGATGTGAGAAGGTGGATCTATTGTTGATTATTTAAATGAATTCAATACAATTATTAGTTAGTTAAGTTCGGTAGGGGTAACTTTTGATGATGAAGTTAGGGCTCTGTTGCTTCTGTCCTCATTCCGAGAAAGTTGGAATGGTTTAGTTATGGCCATTAATAACTCTATCTCTGGATCTATTACTTTAAATTTTGATGATATTATCGGTGCAATCCTTAGCGAGGAAATGCGAGGGAAAAACTACAGTGAGACATCAGGTAATTATTTGACTGCAGAGACTAGGGTAAGAAAAATGGAAAGAGGAAAGGGCTCAGGATATCACAGTAAGTCAAGGAAGCGAAGGTCCAAGTCTAGATCATGGATAGTGTGCTAGAAATGTGGGAAGAAAGGACACCTGAAGAAAAATTACAAGTATTAGAAGGGTAAAGATAGAGATGCGCAACAAGAAAACAATCATGAAGAATATGTGAAAGGTGATGTGGTTGATAGATGCTTTGATTCTTTCATTAGAAAATATTATTGATGCCTGGGTAGAAGATTCAGGGGCGTTATTCCATGCCACACCTGATAGGAAACCTTTTCGTGATTATGTTCGAGGATATTTTTGATAGGGTCGATTGGGTGCTGATAAACCCTATAAAATAATTGGAATGGGTATAGTGTTCATAAAAGAGTATAATGGAAATCATTGGTTGTTAAAGGAGGTAAGGCATGTCCCATATCTGAAGAAAAAACTAATTTCAACAAGGTAGTTGGGAGGTGAAGGTTGTGTAACTATTTTTATAGATAAAGCCAGGAAGGTCACTAAAGGAGCCCTCATAATGGCAAAAGGAAAAAAGGTTGGTACATTGTATTTATGCAATGGTATTTCTAATTTTGTTAATGTGTTAACCTATATAGGAGAAGATATGCCATTGTGGCATCATAGGCTTGGGCACATTAGTGAGATGGGGATGTAGATTCTTCACTCAAGAAATTTTTTGCAAGGTTTGAAGCATGTTGATTTAAAATTATGTGAGACTTGTGTTTCTGGAAAAGAGAAGAGAGTTAGATTCCTCAGAGCTGGGAAATAAAATAAGAGTGAAAAATTAGAGCATGTGCATATAGAGGTATGGGGACCTGCTCAGATATCATCTCTCAGTGGCTCTCGTTATCATGTTACTTTTATTGATGATGCAACCAGAAAAACATGTATTTGTTGTATTTGAAATAAATCTGATGTATTTGATACTTTCAAGAAATGGAAAGCTTTGGTTGAAAATGAAATAAGAAAAAGGTTGAAGTGTCTCAGATCAGACAATGGAGGTGAATATTGCAGCACAGAGTTTGATAGGTAATGTTCAGAGAATGGAATTCATAGAGAGAAGATAGTTCCAGGAACACCACAAGAAAATGGTGTGTCAGAAAGGATGAACATGACAATCATGGAGTGTGCAAGGTGGGTGAGATTGCAAGCACGATTTCCTTTACAATTTTGGGCAGATCTTGTAGATATTGTTGTTTATCTAATAAAGAGAGGGCCTTCCAGTTCCTTGGATGGTGGTATTCCAAAGGAGTCATGGACAGGTAAAAAGGTAGACTACTCATTTTTAAAGACTTTTGGTTGTGAAGCCTTTGTCCACATTGATAAAGAAAATAGAACAAAACTTGAGGCAAAATCAAAGAAATGTACCTTTATTGGATATGGTGTTAACGATTTTGGTTATCGATTTTATGATTATAAAAAACACAAAATCATTAGAAGCAAAGATGTCATATTTAATAAAAATGTTTTGTATAAGGATGAGCTGCAAGAAAAGAAACACGAAAAAGAAAATAGAGAATACATAGTTCTTGATGAGATCATAGAAAAAGTGATGGTGCCTGAAAATCATAATGATCAACAACCAGAACAACAACAACAACCAAAACAACAACAAGCACCTCAAACACCTAAAAGAATTGTTATAAGATCTACCAGGATAAGTAGACCCCTTGAGCGATGTTCTTCTTCATTATATTATGTATTATTGACTGATTTTGTTGAACGAGAATATTATGAAGAAGCAGTGCATGTAGAAACTAGGAAGAAGTTGGAGCAAGACATGAAAGAAGAGATGGAAACCTTAGGACATAACCAGACTTGGGACTTAGTCAGGTTGCCTGCAAGTGAAATAGCAATGTAGAATAAATGGTTTATAGGTTGAAGGAAGAAGATGGAGGTAGAAAGAGGTATAAAGCTAGACATGTGGTGAAGTGGTTTGCACAGAAAAGGTGTACAGACATTGATGAGAAAATTTTCTCCCATTGTTAAAATGACTTCAATCAAAACTATTTTAAGCCTGGTAGTAGCTGAAGATTTGCATATTGAGCAGTTAGATGTAAAGACAACCTTTATCCATGGGGATTTTGAGGAAGATATATATATATATTATATATAATATATATATATATATTATATATATATATATATTATATATTATATATATATATATTTATAGATATATATATACGCCGAAGCTACTCTTTCAATCATTTATGAATCACAGAGATGCCTCAATTCAACATAATATATATATATATATATATATGCAGTAGCCACAAGGTTTATGTCTGATCAAGGTTATAGTAGATGTCACTCTGATCGTTGTGTTTATCTGAAAAGGAACAATGATGGAAACTATATTATATTGTTATTGTATGTAGATTACATGCTTGTTGCTAGTTATAACATGCAGGAAATAAATTTTATCAAAAGAAAACTAGTGAACTCATTTCCAATGAAGGATTTGGGTGTTGCAAAACAAATCCTTGGTATGAGAATAACTAGAGACATGAAGAATAAAGAATTAACATTCTCTCAGAGTGAGTACATAGAAAAGGTGTTGAAAATATTTAATATGCAGAATGCAAAACAAATAAGTATACCTTTGGGTAGCCATTTCAAACTAAGTAAGCAGGTGTGTCCCAAGACTCAGGAAGAAATGGCTTATATGTCTAAAGTTCCATATGCATCAGTAGTTAGAAGCTTAATGTATGCAATGGTCTCCACAAGGCTTGATATTGCACATGTAGTGGGAGTTGTAAGCAGTCACATGAACAATACAGGAAAAGAACATTAGATGGTGGTGAACTAGATTCTCAGGTATTTGAGAGGTACCACAAATCAAGAATTATGCTTTGGGAGCTCAAACATTTCTCTACAGGGATACGTTGATGCAGATATGATGGGTGATAGTGATAATAGGAGGAGCACAATAGGGTACGCGTTTACCATTGGTGGACCAACTGTTAGTTGAATTTGAAAAATACAAAGTGTTGTTGCACTCTCAACAATGGAAGCAAACTATGTTGTTGCTATAGAGGGTAGTAAAGAAATGATTTGGTTGCAAAGGTTTCTGGATGAAATGGGTAAGAAGTAGGAGATGGGCACGTTATAAAGTTACAATCTAAGTGTCATGCATCTTGCATAGAACTCTGCATTTCATTCCAAGACTAAACATATATAGCTCAAGTACCATTTCATAAGATCACTGTTGGAAGATGGACAATTGAAGCTGGAAAAGATACACACTAGCTAAAATACTACATATATGTTAGAAAAAGTTGTAACCAACGCGAAACTGAGATTTTGCTCAATTTCAATTGGTCTTCTAGTATGATGAAGAATATGAGAAATAGCTAGGTCCAAGCTGGAGTCATTTTCCAACAAATCAAGTAGTAGTGGAGTTGATATTCTCAGTCTCCAAGTGGGAGATTGTTGGATGTGGACCCTCATTATCTTCGTTATTTAGAAGTATCACCAGATTGTACTCTAGTTCATAATATGGAGGCAATGTTGTCCGTAATATTTGCACTGCAAGGGGGGTTCAGTGGCGGGTGGCAATGATATTTAGGATCCCCTCTGCCCCAGCGAATGAT
Organism: Pinus taeda; assembly: GCA_000404065.3. Lineage (NCBI taxonomy): Eukaryota > Viridiplantae > Streptophyta > Pinopsida > Pinales > Pinaceae > Pinus > Pinus taeda. The sequence continues at coordinate 124,637 of APFE030924248.1, forward strand.
TAGGGGCAGCGCCCCGAAAGCTGGAAATAGATTTAAAATTGCCTTGTAAACTATTGTAATTTCATAGACAATCTAGGCTATTCATTAGGTGGAGATCTAACAGGAAACATTATGTTTAATTTAGGGTTTTTTCCATAGAAGGAAACCCCTCCCTATATATGAGGGAATTGTATTACGTCTATGTAGATCCATATTCTGAGTGAGAATGAGAGAGGAGATTGTGAGAGAAAAGACAGAATTACAATGGATCTATTGTATGTTGTATCTCTTCATTTTGCTAGATAAAAGGAAGGATTGGTTGTTTCTCTGTGGATGTAGCCCAAATTGGTGAACAACATATATCTGGGTCTCTCTTGTTTTATGCGTTTTTTTTTTTATATTTCTGCAATATATTTTATATCTTCCATTTCTCTGTAATATATAATTTACTAAAATTTAAAAGGCAATACAATTGCTACTACATTTATAGAAACTATTCAAAAGCTACATGGAAACCCAAAGATTATTGTAAGTACTAGACATCCCATTTTCACTGGGAATTTTTATACAAAATTATTTTCTCATCTTGGTACTCAATTAGCTCATACCTCATATTATCATCCTCAATATGATGGGAAAACTAATATAATGAATGAATGTTTAGAAGGATATTAACATTACTTTGTATTAGATAGATAAACACAATGGGTCAACTGGTTACCTCTACCTGAGTGGTGTTATAACACTTCCTTCAATACTACAGCACAAATGGCCACATTTATGGAAGTTTAGATATATCATCCACCATCCATAATATCATCTTTAAGAGAAAATCCTAAGGTTCAAGAAATGAAATATCAAATTGAACATAAAAAACAAGTTCTACAACTCTTAAAGGATAGCCTCACTTTGGTGTAGAATCAAATGAAACAACAGGAAGATTAGCATCACAATGACAAAAGTTTTGATCTAGGTGATTGGGTAATTTTATGGCTATAATCATATAAAAAAAATTCCCTCAAGCAAGCTAAGCAGGATAACAAATTATCACCCAAGTATTATGTTCCTTGCTAGGTGTTGCAAAATATTGGTACTTTGGCATACAAATTAGAGTTTCCTGCATCTTCCCAAGTACACCGAGATTTCCATGTTTTAGTCTTAAAGAAGGGTATCGATGACAAACCCTCACTTCATATAATAGAGTTCGGTTAAAATTCATGTAATAAAGTCATGGAACATGTATTCCAAGTCGAATGTTTGACAAAGCACCGTAGTGGGCATCACTTGTTGTTTATTATGGTTAAGGAGAAATTGGAAAAGGCAATGACAAAGGATTTGAAAAGGAAAAAAGGTATTTTTGGAATTTATTAATGAAAATAAATGAAATTAGGAGAAAAGAAATGTGAAAGGTCACATGGTGAATGTAAGGTGGAAATTGGAGGAAAATAGAGGGGAAATGAAGAAATTAGAGGCATCAATAAAGACATCATACGATCAATTTGTAGCTTTTGGTCAGTTCAATTTTGGAATTAGTCGAAGAGAGGACAAACGAACCAAGAGGAGAAGGAAAGGAAGAAAGTAAATGAATGACCAGGAAGGAAAATGAAGCAAGGAATGGATGGTTCAATCCACTTTAGTGGTAATAATTGCAGGTAGCGTGTTTCATGTAAGATTTCCTAGTTTCTTCTGGCATTCATGTTACATGCATGTGTATCTTCATTCATGTTACATGCATGTGTATCTTTGATTTATTTGTTATTGGTGGCATGGGTTTTTTCAAGTTTTCACATTGATTTGGCCTTTCCTTTCCATTTCCAGATAGGCATGGTGTGATGGGATTTTTTCTCAATTGAGATTTGGATTGCCAAAAGGTTTTCAATCTAGTTTAGGTGGTGTTATGCAACCAACTCATAAAAATATAGACCAACAACTTAAAAAGTATCCTCTTCAAGGGGGAAACTTACATTACATTACATAATTGAAAAATTCTTTGATGATACAAATCAAAATACCTCCTTTCTATATATAGGAGTAATCCAGGCGATCAAAAAAGTGTAGAACACGAAAGCACTTGAAAACACTCAAAATTAGTTCTATATCGTAGTGCTCATCTTCATGAATCTAACACGACTTGAATCACTGAAAACTGATATCATATGCTCAATTATTATTTTCTAATGATTTGGCTAAACAACTAAAATATTCACATATTATTGACTAGGCTACCGAGTGGGCAATCATAGCACTGATGTTAGAAAGTATACTAGGAAAATACCAAAAAATCATGGCCTGCAAAGTGGCAACCTCATATAGAGTAGAATGATGGATTTTGATTGGTTGGATTTGTTTCTGGTGGTCTAATGAGGGGATGCCTCAGGTGGGATCGAACCTATGACATCCCTCATTAAATTACCATCCCTTACCATATCCTATGCATGGTTTTTTTTACACCTTAAGGGCACCAATTCTATTTATGTTTTCATTGGGAGCATGTTTGGAGGAGGGTTTGGGCGGTCAGCCCTATCCCTCGGCCACCTACAATCCATAAGACCTCAGCAGAAAATGGAAAGGGCTCATGGAACCACCCCAAACCTCGGTCACTTGCTACCTCACGAAACCATGGCTCACAATGGAGAGGGGTTTGGTATTAAGCCCTTGGTCATAGGTAGTGTTGGACATGACCATAGGCATTGGTTAACAGAGAATTGACGGGAGTTAATCCATAGTCCTGCGATTATGGGATCCCCCAGGACCAAGTGCCAAGGAGGATACGACTTTAGTGACAGGGGTGGGCGGGCCACATTAAAGCCGTCATGACCATCAGCCCGATAGTAAAGTGGACTCAACCAGTAAGGCTCAGTCATTAGTTGCACCCTTGAGCCTATCGTGCCCATGTGGCCCTGGTATTGCACTAAGGGTTATTGGCCATTTAAAATATTTGACAATCTTCACCTTTGGAAGCTATAAGTGTTGCCTTTCGTGCATAAATTAGGGTGGATTTATCGCTCTGGTAGCCTATTCATCCAATTTGGAGGTAAAATAAGAACAAAAGTTTTGGAGAGTCATAGGAGGATTATTATTTGGCCTTTTGGAGCTCAAGAAGAGTCTGCATATGGGTTTTTGGATATTCTGGATCTAGTGGAGACCTTTGTTTACTGATTGTAGCACATGTGAAGCAATGTTTTGCAGGTTTGTGTCCATGGGTGCCATGATCAATGAATGATTTGGAGCAGTTATTGAAGGATTTTGAGCATGGAGAGGACCTTGTATGGTTTTCTAGCCTTCAGATGTTTACTGCAACAATGGTTACTTTTATGGTACAACTAATGTTTCTCTTTTCTCACTATGTCTTGTTGAGGAAGACTTTGTTTTTATACTTCAATGTGGAATTGTACTACTTGTATTCTCATTTTCAGATGGAGTACATGGTCTTTGTAGGAGACCCCTTTCTTGTTTATTGTTTTGTGACCAACTGTAGGATTTCATGATTTTTAGAGTTAGAGTTCTTTGAACGATAAAGTTTCCTTGAAGGGGAAAGTAGCCACACATATTGTAAGAAAACTTTATGTACTCTTCTTCACTAAACATATGGAGTTAGAAGGCCTAGAGACGTATCCCAAGAGGGGTGAAATCCATCACCAAATTTTGTTTTGTTTCTCTTATTGAATGCCTTTGTGATTTAAAGGATGATATGAGATAATTTAGATGTTCATATGTAAACTAACTCATTAACCTTGAAGAGACCTTTAAAAAATTGTTCTTTCATAAAACCCATTTTTGCTTGCAAAGAACCAGACGATGATAAAGTTTTAGGAAGGAGCATTTATCCTCACATTTCATGTCAATTGGTCTCAAAGCTTGTTTTGAACAAGTTGCAGTAATGATCAAGAAGATGGATATTGTCGAAGAGTTAGATGAGATGAACTTTTCTCTTCTAATGGAGAATGTTGAATTGAGAAGAGTTATTGAAATTCATGAAGAAGAGAAGAGGCATATGCACCTTCAATTGAAACAAGTGCTTTAGGAAAAAGTTGGTGAGAGTTCCACTCCAATGACAACAAATCATAACTCTGAAGTGAATTCAATATGTGGTTATGGTTTGAGAAAAGGTTATGGACCTTCTGTGGACAATCATGCATGCACATTTTTCCAATATCTCAAATATTATCATCATATTCTTGTTCGTAAAAGTGGATGGCTTGAGTCATGTCCAAACTCGTCATCAGCGTTTGAGAAAGAAAAGATGGGTGGAAAGGCCAAGGAGTTAATCAACATATCAAGTTCAAATCAATTTATTTTATGTTAATAACACATAATTTTCAACATTTGAACAACATATTAAAGGTATTGGTATGTAGTTGCTAGATCGAATGCGTTGTGAAGGAGGAGGCCTTAGAATCAATGGCCAAGGGATTACTAATTGTATCATGGTGAAAGAGAGACGAAGAAATCAAGGATTGGGATATGGTAAGAGAGATTTTTGAGAATTCTCTAAATTGTTAGAGGCAGTATAATCATCAAAGGATGATATTTCACACCAAGATGGTGGTGATAATGTTAATTTGTCTCTTAAGAGACATGAATGATTCAAGGGTCCTTGCATGTCATTGTCCAGTCCACATCACAAAGTTGCAACCCCCGGGACAGGTATAAATCTCATGGAAATTTTGCAAATTCTAGTAATCTTGATTATTTGTGGGACATGTACCCTTGCATTTTTTGTGATGCAGTTGACCATTTTGTGACTGTTTGTGAGAAACAAACGGTGATGGTCAAGATAATGGAGCAAATTCTTGGCATAAAGCCTAAATAACCTACTTTACATTTGAAGACTTCCATGTTGATGGAAAATTCAAAGTACATTTGAACCCATTGCAACATGCATGGGCATGGGAATGAAAGATGTTGCAAAATACATCTAGAACTTCGTCCCAAGAAGGATAAAGAGGTTATGAAAACCAATGAGAGGATGACAACAAGTGGCAAAGAGGAGACTAGCATAGTTCATAAGATGACATTCAAGGCATAATATATGCAAAAAGAGAACCCATAAGCCTAGGAGAGCCAAGGATTAGGTACACTCTTTGTATAGTTTGTTTCTTTGTAAATTGTAAAAGCTTGTTTTCGTCGATACCTATTTTTGGGTAATTTGTAAAGTGAACAAGAATAGTCAATATTTGTAACAAGTATGTTTTAAATTAACATGTTATTTTATGTTAGCTTGTTTATAAGTCCAAAATGTTTAAGGAATTTTGGGATGAACAATGTTTGTCATCCTATTTGTCTACAGGTGTTTCATGTGGTTACTAATACAAGTCTTCAAGATGAGGCTTGTTGTGAATGAAATATTTGTTAAAGATTCTATTGCATGTACTAGTTCTTCTAGCAATCCCATTGAAAATAAAAATGATAAAGAAATAATTGAGCTTTTCCATATTAGATTCCTCTCAAAACATAAAAGAGTAGATACTTTGTTTGATAGTGGATCCCAAACCAACCTTATTTTAGAAGCCATTGTCAAGAAAATGAATTTGGAGATTATTGCTCATCCTAAACCTTATATTTTCGGTTGGGTATGTGAAAATGCAAAATTGTAAGTGACAATAAAATGCAAACCTAAATTCCACATCACTACAAATTTTATTGATGAGGTAGATCTTGATGTTATACCACTTGATATATGTGGGATTGTTTTAAGGAGAACATATTTATATGATAGGAAAGCCATATTTTATCGCTATTGTTATGTTCCTATACCAATAGGTGTCATAATTTATGATTGACTTAGTTTATCTTTGTAATATGTACATACATTTGCTTTCTGCAAATGTTTTCCATATTCGAAAATTCAAAAAAATAAAAAAATGTAAAGAGGGTATATCCTAAAAGAAAATCAAAGGATAAAAAGAATAAAAATAAAAGGTCAAAAAGATGGAAAATGAACCCTAAGAAAAAAAAAGACCAAGAAAGTGTGCAAGTCCAAATGCCACTGCTATTTTACTTTTTGTACAATAACAATTGTGTGCCAAGTGTTGTTATGCGACAATACATTGTAACCAAACAGTCTAATCTTGGTTATTCCATGTTCTCAATTTCATGCTTAGAGATAGAGAATAAAATCTGACCAAACTATTTAATCTTAGGAGATAAGTAGATAGGTAGAGTAAATAAAAGAAGGAGATTAACTATTTAATTTGAGGCTTTGGATGTAATAAGGATAGGATTAAATATATTTTCATTGTAAAAGAAAAGAAAAGTTTGATAAGAGTTTGCCAGTTTAAGTGCACCCTAATAAAAGAAGTAAAAATGGTAGGATGTGTAAGATGTGTAGGTGGGTAAGTAGATGATTGGTTGTAGAATTATGTATGATGAATGGTTAAGTTAAAGGCTCAAATCATTTTCTTTCATCATTACATTACTTTGGCAAAGCATGGATGACAAAGGCACATTTACAAGGTTGCATGATTAATTTCATCATTCATTTTACCCCTTATTGTAATTAATTTCCCACAAATAAAAGCTCCAAAAAACCTTAAGTTAAAGGGGCTCAGAGCATTTCTCTGACTTTTGGAGGGACCTGACCCTCAGCTGAATAACTTAAAAGCTCAAAGGTGATAAAAATGCCTCATCAACATTCACCACTTCATCATTTATCCACTTCCTCTAAAAACCCCTTTTCCCTAAGCAAATTCGTTATTCGCTAAAGAAAAGTAATTACCCCACAAAATCCCTTTAGCCTAAGTTATAATGTTTTAATATGAAAAACAAATTAATGTTAGATACATTATACTTAGTGCACTTTTATTTTCATCTCATATTAACATCTGATTTTACTTATGTATTAAATCCCAAAAATCATCCCCTTCCCATATATTTTATTGTTAAAAACCCCATATATTAATAATCCCATCCTTGAGGTCTGAAACATAAGCCTTAATAATAAAATAGTTAAAATAAGGGATTAAGTGGTCGACCTACAATTAATTAATAACCTAAAACTCCCGCCAAATAATAGAGATTAGTTAACCAATCTGTGGTTAATTAATAATTTATCCTCGCCTAATCACATCACCCCGAATGTTATTAATTTCCCTAAATCTGGAATTATTTCCCATCAGGTCCCTCCATTAACGCCTGATCAAATCCACACCCAATCATCGTAGGATCTAACCCTTTCAGATCTATGTTGGAAATAATACTGAGAGGGGGGGGTGAATCAATATTATCACATTAATAAAACTTTTTCATTTCCATAACCAGATTCATATATGCTACTTCACAACTTCTTATGATTAAGTTAATTGATCTTCAATGAGTGCATTAGAACATTATCAACCATATTATCAGTTAACAGATGCAGTAACATAGAATAGATCATCACACATAAGGCACACACATGAACACCATGATATAAGGTGGAAACCCAATGCGGGAGAAAACCACCTGCTGCAAGTCATCTCAATCTTCTTCTTAATAAGAAAATCCTTTTACAATATTTTGTACTGGTGCAGCCTTATACCAGTACGGGAGCTACAACCCCCTTTTGCTCTTGTACTAGCCGATCCATTTACTAGTACGCAGGCTACTACCTGCTACAATGCTCC
>APFE030924248.1:136231-197350 GCA_000404065.3 Pinus taeda
ACTTGATGTTGCTCTTCCTTTTCAAGACATTGCTTCTTCAAAATTTCTTCTGACTTTCTTCCTTCTTCCACTTGTTGCCTTAGATTGAGTATCTCCTTTTCTTATTCTTTATTTACGTTCTGCAGCATTTGATGAACTCTGGAGGCACATTCCAGCTGGGATATTAGGTTGATGACTTCATTGTCTTGTTTTTCAATTGCTTGATGTAGATCTTCATTCTACTTCCTTGATTCTTCAAAATCTCCCTTTAGTGAGAGGATCGTGGCTTCAAGACTTTCATAATAACGGGATCGATCTCTGAGTTCCTTGATTGTTGTGTTCTTTTCAATGACTTCATTTCTTAGAGATGTTGCTTCAACCTGCAACTTTTGATACTTTTCTTTGCATACCTTTTGATGAGCTTTTAGCCTAGTAACAACTTCTTTGAGGGCACCACTCTTTATGTTCAGAAGTTTTTCTTGTTCACTAATTTTGTTTGTCAACCTATTAAATTCTGCCTCTATTTGATATCTTTCTTGCTCACCCATAAGAGCAAATTCAGTAGTCTCACTATCACTTTCATCTTTCCAAAAGGAAGGATAGCTGGAACATCAGAGGATAGCAAATTCATACCTGAATGGTCATCTTCATTCTGAACTAATTCTGAATCTGAAGCGCTTCTTATACCTAATCCCCAATCGATTCTCCCACTGTCATAGTTCCTCTGAGATGTCTTCTTCTTCTTCTGATGAGCTTTCTTCTTAAGCTTCTTTCCCATTGTTCCACGGATCTCCTTCAAGCGATCAAGCTTCTATCAAAGGAACTTCTCTGATACCAATTGTTGGAAATAATACTGAGAGGGGGGGTGAATCAGTATTATCACATTAATAAAACTTCTTCATTTCCAAACTCTGATTCATATATGCTACTTCCACAACTTCTTATGATTAAGTTAATTGATCTTCAATGAGTGCATTAGAACATTATCAACCATATTATCAGTTAACAGATGCCGTAACATAGAATAGATCATCACACATAAGGCACACACATGAACACCATGATATAAGGTGGAAACCCAATGCGGGAGAAAACCACCTGCTGCAAGTCATCTCAATCTTCTTCTTAATAAGAAAATCCTTTACAATATTTTGTACTGGTGTAGCCTTATACTAGTACGGGAGCTACAACCCCCTTTTGCTCTTGTACTAGCCAATCCATTTACCAGTACGCAGGCTACTACCTGCTACAATGCTCCAAAGTTTTCCCTTTAGCTCTTGTACTAGCTTAGATACTAGTACGTAGGTGCTGACCTACAATCTTCTCTCCTCCAGGTACCACGTTTCATCAATTTTGATACTGGATACACTGAAGCACAACACATAATCTGAAAGGGGCCACATTTCATCCAATTTTCATACTGGACCCAATAACCGCATTGAAGCTCATAATCAAACAATCTTTTGAATCACCCAATCACTAGATCAATACATATACAATGAGAGTCATCAATCAGATCTAGTTCATCAGATCACATAAAGATATACTCAATCACTTCTCATACGGCTGTCATAAGATCATAATAACAGAAACTAGACATCACTTCAACACCAGAACACAACAATGATAAACAAAGATTTCAAGAGAAGTAAGCACCCTGCTCAACTGCTCGCCTGCTTACGTACTCACCCTGCTCAACTGCTTGCCTGCGTACAGTACTCACCCTGCTCAACTGCCAGCGTGCGTACCTCGCTCTGAGTCCATTGAACTGCCTGTGGTCATCCGCACCTGAAGCCCTTCTGTGCCTGCGTACCGGCGCACCTGAAACCCTTCTGTGCCTGCATACCGGCGCACCTGAAACCCTTCTATGCCTGCGTACCGGCGCACCTGAAACTCTTCGCTCCTGTGTATGTACGCACTTTTCGCTCACTGTACCTGCGTACCTTCAGGCATAGATGATTTCAAGACTTCAGAAAGAACCCAGACAATCAGATCTACAGATCTGAACATGCGCTGAAGAGATCTTAGTCCATCAGTAGATTCGCCTTATTTAGATCTAGACTAGATCTTGCCCTCATAAGATATTCAATAAAAAACATGCTTAAGCCAAATGATCTCCTTTACTTTATATAGGCAAGCTCTTCCTCAAATCAAGGATCATGGGGCTCAATAATAATAATAAAATAAACAATACCACGGGCTAAAACCATGATAACACAATACCGTCGGCTAAATACCATGAGAAAACCCCATGTGTGGGTGCTTGACTGCCTTGAAGTGTGTGCACTGGGGGTACGCACCCAATGAATGGGTATCCTGCGGGTATGTACGCACTTTATATAAGACATGCTTATGTGTACGCACCTTTTGAACGGTGTGCCTGCGTACTCCTTCTTTTCTTCAATATTTGAGAGTTGTTCATCAATGTTTGCTATTGACCTGTTGTACAGTGATCCATCACCTGTATGGGTTGCCATCAAGGACAACACTTTCGCCATAATGCCAACAATCTAATGGTTGACGCTCATATTGGGCGGCCTGCGATACTGAAATTCACTCGCCCAATGTGAGCGCTTTCACTATTTTCCCGTCGCTATTTCTCAATTGATGAATGACATCAAGTGAACCTCTCCCAATACCACCTAGCGCTCAAATGCTATGCGATGAAAACCATTACTACTTGGACTTACCACCATCGCTAAACGACAAAATGTCCCATCCATTGACTGGCACCATTTGTCCCTTTCACCACACCCGCCTAACATTTTGACTTTGCGAATAAAATGAAAACACTCATTATTTTTGTTTTACCAAAACAATATAGCCTCCTGTTCTCCATGCACACAGAAGCACGTTCATACTGTCACCCTGTGTTCAAACCATCAACTCCACTAAGTCACTGAACTCCCATTCACCACTACAGACCAACACGCCCCACCTAGACTACACACCAGTGCCATTCCACTTCTCGTGCCACCATAACTAGTTATTTACCCACTTCTACTATAAAATCCTATGTATATATCAAACTAGGACTAAAATGCTTTAGAAACTGAGTGTTTTTATCAAAATTTAAACAGTCCAATACTCTAAATACTCCCTAGAACAACCTGGCTCTCCATAGGATCCGTGAATTTCCTTCCCAATGTTCTTGAATACACAAGAACCAAGGATGGAAGCTCTCCTCACCCTAAATGTCATGCAACTTACTTCCCCCCACAAGGATTTGGACCACATTCCCTTGGCCAACACAGATTTTCAAACAGAGGACCTTACTTTTGATGAAACCCCTTTGAAGTTATACTATAAGTACCAGGACAATTATCTGAAGCATGCTGATGAAATAGGGGTGTGGGAATCAAACCTACATAAGCATTAATTCCCCAATGTCCATATTTTCCCAGATATTATCCACCAATGCCATGCAAACTATGACCGTAATATGAGAGCTGTAATGTCCACAAACCAGAAAATCCCATTCACCGTTATAGCCGAATCCATAAATGAGATGTTACAGTTGAAGCCTAGTCAGGACCTCACTCCCCTTTCCATTACCGATTTACTTGAGAAATCTTCAAAGCTGTCTAGTTTCGAAACTACCCAAATCTGTCAAAATTTCATGGAAGAAAAATATAGGCCAAAAGACCCCCTCCTTATATGTCATGCTTCTTTACTAATCTGAGAAAGGATATCGTCGCCATGATTGCTTGCATTTTGGGTTTTACTACTAATGAGTATGTAGATGAGATGACCTTAGCCTCCATGTCTATTTTTACCTCTGGTCAACCTCCTACAACCAAATTTGACTATGATACATTTATTGCAGATAAGATGCATGACCAATTCATGAGATTAGAGCAAGAGAAAATATTTAAATATTCTTTAGTCTTGTATCATCTTTTTCTCTACTACCAAACTAATAAATTCCCTTTCTCTGTCCAAAAGCTTGATACGGAAGGAAATCCTAGGTTTGTAATCTTTTGGACCTCAATTTTCCACTATTCTAGCCCTTCTCCTCATCCTTACACATATTTCATAGACTTATTTATACATCTAGTAACTACTATGTTATTGGGAAATCCTCCTTCCAAGATTAGTGCATACATTAAAAGAGTTCTTTAGTTATCCAAGCAGTACAAGGTTGGTGATTGGTACTTGTACCAGAACCATACCAAGATCAGAATTTATGGGTGTGAGCCGCCTCCATATAAACTGCCCAAATATCTCCCTGTGTGATTATTTGCTGTGAAGTACTATAGGAAAATGATCAATTATGATGAAATCCACTTTGTAAATGCTAAGAAGAAAGCTCAACTAAGGATAAAGGATCACCTACGCCCATTTATTTGCAACAACATAAGAGCAGGGCAAGAGGTAGATGAAATCCTTGAGAGAATGAGATTAAAAAAGAGATTCATCTAGTCGTATGACCCTCATAACTTCATCTATAACAGAAGGAAAAAGCATAAGTTATCCCTCTACATCCACCATAGGATCCCAGAGATTGAGCAATATGAAAATCAACCTAAATGGGTCGAAGGAACTCTAGTAGACTGGGATAGCACACAAGTTGAATTTGATAATGTATGGGTAGATTTGGAAAGAAAGATCGATGAAAATGCTGTTGTACAGGTGCCAGGAGAGACATCATCACCAAAACAATCACAAGAACCCAACACTCAGCCATCAGAGAATCAAGATACATCAGACGAAGCAAGACATTCAGGACAAAAATAAGAGTCAGAGCATCCCGAAATTTCAGAGGACTTAGCTCAACCTCAACAAATCATGAGCAACCCTCTAGTTTTATAAACTCCTCTCAATGAGTAAAGGAATTCTAAAAGAGATTGGGAAGAAGCCACTCCTTATAGTAGGCCGACTGACCAAACCTTTGCTAAAAGGAAAAGGTTGAATCCCTATGAAGAAGAAGAATTCACTGAGGAGACCACAGGGAACATAGTGGTAGAGAAGACAGAGAGCAGGCAAACTATCCAAACAATATGCAAGTATTGGAAAGACAACAGAGCATAGAGGTGTCATCCTTCAAGGCTTCCTATGAACAGAACCTGGATATCAAGTTTTAGTATAAAGGAATAAAAGCGAGGAATGAGAAATTGAAAGCACAAACTTATGCTCATTACCTCAAAATGGCCCCAACCAACTAGACCAGACATATGTCACCCTTTGACATAAAATAAGGAAAAACGTAGATGAGTTTCATGAAGCCCACTATACAGCAGCCAAAATCCATGGCAGATTACTTTGAAATTGATTTTGAAGTATTGGCAAAGGATATTCATCCTATTGAACAAATAGAACTACATAAGAAGATCAGGGAATGGTTTATTCTACTTTAACTAGCAAAGCCATTGCAACCCATCAACTGCAAAATTCATTGCATAATACTTCTGCACAACTGCAATTAGAAAAAGCTTCCTCTCAAGCTAAGGGCACCAGAATAAAAGCTTTAGAAGATCTGATAATAGAATTGGGACATGATCCCAAAGATGTGAAGGCAGCTAAAATGCTAATTAAAAAGAAGAAAGATGAAATTGTTTCCTTGAAAAAGCAGCTTAAGATCCCTCCACTCCATCATCCCCAAATTGCAAAAATTATAGAAAGGAAGAAGGAGGAAGAACTTATGGACTTGGGCCTAAGACTAAATGACCAGCTAAAGGAAACTGAGGATGAATTGGAAAAGGAAATATAGTCCAAGCAACGTGAGTTGACCACTTCCCAGACTATTATTCCCACAGTTTCTAGAGTTGTCCCTTCCACTTTGGAAACTGCCTTAGCAGCAATGCCTCAACCAGTCACAGCATTTCCAATAATAAGGACCACTTCGTCTACAGGTACACCAGCTAGCACAGAGTTAGCATGAGAAAAGACAGATGAAATGATCATCCAGGCAACTGAGATGAAGAAACTTAAAGAACAAATGTCAAGCTTAGAAACTAATTATGAGCTTACACAGATTTAGAACAAAGAAGAAAAAATGAAAAATAGAAGGATGGAAGAAAGAATCAAAGTCTTGGAAAAGGACTTAACATTAGAAAAACTTTGAGAGATATTAAAGATATCTTATGGGCAGATATCACTGATTCCGTCAATGATATTTGGCCTTCTATCCAAATCATTTTTTAACAGATTGAGCTAGTTAAAACAGTTGTGGAGGCCATACAGAAAAACGTAGAAGAATTGGGAGAGAAACCTGAAGAGGAAACCCAATTGATTAACTTTTTGAATAGCAGAAATAGGCACCAACTGGAGAAATTGGAAATTGAGGATAGAACTGCCACCATCCTGGAAATTAAGAAAGTTCTTATTAAAAAGAACTTGATGCTTAATTTGGAAAACATATGTCAAAGTATTTAGGAGGACATATATGATTTTATGTTAAAATATGGCATTCTAAGAGACAAAAGCCTTCCAAGCCCACTTGTCATAAATGACAAGTTAATGACCCATGATGATTACATTGAGAAACTACACAAACAAGCTAGAAGTCAAGCCAACTCTCCTACAACAAAAGCACTATAGGAAAGGTGCTTTATGATGGTTCAGAAAATCTTTCTTTATATTGAACATGAAGTGAAACACTTGTTCATGGTCCAACAAAATTTTGCAAAGTACATTGAAGCTAATGAAGTGTACAGGAAATTGGTCAGAATGAAAATACCAAATGATGAATGGTGGACTAATATGATAGAGATACTATAAGTTACTGTAGTAAATCTGTAAAGTATAAAATATTTACTAGGGTAAGGTCTAGTAACAAAGGTAAAGATTATCAGAATACAGGTAAAGAGTATCAGAACACAGGTAAAGAGTGTCATCAGATTAAAGTAAGAAAAAGATCCAGCACACAATTACGAAAGAAACTACAAGAGGCAAATCTGAGTTCCAACATCCACCTCGTTCATAAATAAAGGGACAGCAACAATCTGTTTTCCATGTATCTCTATCTTTACGTAAAAGATATTTTGTATTTCCTATAATAAATCTCATACGGTTGAGATATTTTGGTGTAATTTTTGTATAAATACTTCAGAAATTGAAGTCTTTAGGTTGGATTCGAAGACATTTCTGGTATACATTTCATATCAAGCTAGTGAGTTGTTGTAATCAAGTTTGGATTGGCTGCTCAAACATAAAATAAAGTTAAAGACATTTCACAGGATTCTTGTGCATGATGGAAACAAAATAAGTATAATCTTGTCATTTTATTATTGTTTTCTCATCATCTTATAAATATTCACATGTTTTCTTTATAAAATCTGAATAGTAAACAAAGAAAAATATTTTAGAATTAGCTTTAAGCTCTTTGCTTTGACATGTTTACATTCTCACTGTTTTCTATTGAATTACCTTGGTTTGGGAAATCTTAGTTGCTTCCCTACTTCCGTATTTTTTCGCTTAGGTCAAAAGTGAAGGATTCATAATTTCGATTTACCACTGACCTCCCTCTATTCCTCATCCTGATCCTAGTTTAAGGATTCTTCATTGCCCTTCTACCTTGACTGGGTTTACCTCATCCATTTCAACCCACAGATTTTCTTTCTGTTGTACTAGCTTGCCTTGTGAATTCTTCCTTTAGCAATTGATCTGATCTGGTTAAGCTACTCTTTGTTTGACTCCATAGCCCAATGGACTAAAGGCTTGCTCTACCCATCTATTCACATAATTCCACCACCCAATCAAAATCAAAACACACTTGAACTTTCATAATTAGCCTAATATCCCAGCAAACAAAGCTAAAGCATAAAGAGAGAGCCATCTGTGGACTTAGGTTGGCTAGAACCCAAGTGTAAAAGATTGGTTTGTAGTTACCTTGGATCCTTTCGTTCTTTCCAATAACTTCTAAGGAAAATCTGAGTGATAACAACTATGAAAAGAAATATGATTTGTTTAAAGATCGAATTAAGTATATTGTGAGAGCATACATAAGAAGATGAATTTATCTCTTGTAAGTATTGGAAAAATGAAGAGGCTTGTAAACTCTAGTCAAAATTTTGCATTGTTAATGATAAATCACAAAGAACTTGAGGAATTTGAATCTTTCTAAAGATGTGATCTAAAAACCAAACATGATTTAGTTGATGTTTTTAACACATGGGAAAATTTGTTTCAGGAGTCTGATGTGTTTCCTCCTAATAGAGGAATACAACATGTAGTTCGATTGCAAGATGATGCATCATTTTTTAACATTGGTATGTACAAGATGCCAATGTTAGAGAATGTAGAGATCAAGAAGAAGATGTAGGAGCTACCTGAGAGAGGGGTCATTATGCCTAGTACATCTCCTTGTGGATCTCCTAATGTGTTACCTTTGAAGAAGGATGGTACATGGCGATGGCGATCACAATGTGTGGATTTTGGAGCTTTGAAAAGAATCACAGTAAAGAATCATTACCCTATTCCTCACATTGATGGTTGGTTAAATCAATTGAAGGATATTGTTTATTTCACTAAGTTAGAATTGTTAAGTGGTTACCATCAAATAAGACTTGCTGAAGGTGATACATGGAAAATTTATTTCAACATAAAGCCAACTTCATTGCATGCTTTGGAAAGGGTGAAATGGGTCTCTGAATGGGGAGGCAAGTAGAAAAAGTACTTCCATGCATTGAATGGTAAAATCAGTACAAAATCAATTTCTAAATCAGATCTTAAGCAACCATTATAGATTTCATTCGTAAATTAGATCGTACAAGAAAATTTGGTGAAGAGTCGAGACAAGTACAATGCTAGACATGGTAAGTATCATGTTGACCACAACTTCCAAGCTAGAGATCTAGTATGGCTTTGCATTAGAAAATAAAAGTTTCAAGGTGAATATAACTTGATATTATATGATCCTCCCTTGATTGAAGATCAAGGAGAGAATATTCAGATTCCAACAATAGAATATTTTTCTCTTGAATATCTTGAAGAATTGCAACAAGATACCATTCTTAACAGAAAAACAAGGACTTCAAGAAGAGGTGATGTGGAGTACTTTCGTGTGGGGCTCAAGTGAACTAATCCAAGAAAGGACAAATTTATTACAGTTACAAGGGTGAGGAAACTACACCCTAACATATCTGTTGACTAAAAATAATATTTTGGTGGTCCAAAAGCTTCTAGTGCAGAGGATTGATCCAGCGGCTTAAAAAAGTGCTAAAAATGAAAGTTCTCAAAAATGCTCGAAATAAGTTCTCGATGAAAGTTCTTGTCATCATTAACCCAACACCATTTGAATCATTGAAATCCGATATCATATGCCCAAGTAATGATGTTTTCATCATTTGGCTCAACAATTAAAACGTTTCTAGGTTGCTGACTAGGTTGTTGACTAGGTAGTCACACCACTGATGTCAACAAGTCTATTGGGTGCATACAGACCAATCTTGGCCTTCCAATTGGTACCCTCATATAGGGCAGAATGGTGTATTTTGGTTGGTTTGATATTTTTGTGGCGGTCAAATGAGTGGATGTCGCAACATCCAACCAGAGGCTGCAATTTACCCCCTAGTGGATGGTTTAAATTTTGTTAAGGGGTCAGACAGCCTCAGGTGGGATCAAACTCATGATATCCCTCACCTGGCTGCCACACCTTACTATCTTTTCTGCATAGTGTTTCTTGCACCTCAAGGGCATCGATTGTATTTAAGTTTTCACTAGGCACATGTTTTGTTAGGTCCCTATACTACTCGTGTAACCCCTTATTGTTATTAGTGAAACCACCTTATTGTATTATTATTTCAATATAGTCCCCATGTTTTTATTGTTATGTGCAATAGAATCCCACTATTATTATTGTTGTGGCCCTACAATATTATTGTTATTTAGCCTCTGATTGTATTGGGACCCCTTAGACTCCTATATATAGAACGAAGGCCTTCTCATTTTTATCATCAAAGAATTGTTCATTTGTGTAATGTAGAGGAGGTTTCCCCCTCAGAGAGGATTATTTTAAATTCATTGACCTATATTTTCTTCTATTTTGTTTGATGGTTGCATAGAATTTCGTTTCACAGCTTTGGATTTTAGGGTTTCGCTGCTTCAAACAGGTCATCGTGGAATTTTCACTATAACTTTTTTCTACAAACTGTTAGAATACAAAATTAAAACCCATTTGAGCAGAAATATTAATGAACCTTGGGTCTCAATTTTTGATCTATTCTAACTATATTTTCAAAGATATGATCCAAGGAAGTTAGGGTTTTTTCAGGCTCCTGAATTGTATCTCAAACAAGTGACCTACGGAAAATCATCATAAATTACTCTCTAAGAACTAGATTTAATTTTTGTAAGAAGTTAAAGAAATAAGATGGAACTTGTTTTTTGATGTATCGTTTCTAGATCCAAAGGTTCAAACGGTGACAGGTGGCAATTTGTACAAGTCCGCTCTACTGAACCAATCTATAATCAGGCCATCATGGGATACTTGGAATAAATATTTCTTGGAGAATCAAATATTGATCATGCTTGTGGGGTCAGAAAGAGGACTCAAAGGGCTACCACGGGACAAAAATTCAGACCTTAGAGAGTTGAAATTACAGAGATAGAACAGATTCAATATCAAGCCCTACAAAGTGAAAAAAGGTGTGGTCTTTTTAAAAGTTTTCGTAAGTTTGGTTTGAAAATTTAGTTTGAATTAATTCAAAGGGAATAATGAAGCATAATTATCATTAATTGGTTCCCCGAAGAAAGAAAATGAAAACACCTAGTGGGAAACCTAAAATATGTACCATGACTCATGAAGAAGAGGAAAAAATGAAACATGATGCATCAAAATTAGGAGACAAAGTGCAACAAATTTCACTCTCACAAAAAGTAACAGAAGCTAAGATGGATGTTTTAAAGAAAGGCATCGAAGCTAATATGAATGGAGTGGAAGCTAAAATTGATGGAATTGGATCTAGTATGAATAGTTTAGAAGCAGACATTGAAGATTTGAAGAAAGACATGGAAGGTTTGAAAGGAGGTTTGGCAAAGTTGCTTCAAGAAATGCTTCCTACAGATAAAAAGTAGCAGAGGAAACTCATGATGAGAAAAAAAGAAATGTTAATCATGATTCCATAGAATTTATGTTGGACTAAAGAGCCACCATTCTCCAAAGATCGATGTCAGGAATTTTGATAGCAATGATCCCATAGCATGGATACTACATATGGAGCAATATTTTGATCTCCATAATGTGCAAAACACATAAAAGGTATGAATTACAACTTCATATTTAGAACACAATCACCTTTTATGGTATTAATGGCTTTTCTCTTGTAAGAAAATCATCACTTTGTAAATTTTTATGGAGGAAATGATAGCACATTATGAGGATACAAAAAGAAACACCTTTTTTACTCAATTGATAAATCTCAAACAAAAGGGTTCATATAGTGGAGCACATTGAGGAATTCAAAGAATTGAATATAAGGGTAAAAGATATTTCAAAGGAACATAGAACTGACGTGTCCATAGGGACTTTAAAGGATAACATCCAACATGAGGTTCATCTTTGGTAACCTAATTCACTGGAGAAGGGATTCAGGTTGACAACATAAATTGAAAGAAAAATTATGGCAACAAGGAAATCTACCACTCACAACTAAAAATATGGAAGTGTTTCTTCCCCTAGCCTTCCACAACCTACAAGGTTGTGACCACAACAATTGGATGAAAAAAAGAGAAAAAGGGATTTGTCACAACTGTTGTAGAAAATACACTAAAGGTCATAAGTGTGCTGCGAAGAAATTATTTTACATCGATTCTGAGGAGGAGGAAGAAAAGGAACAAGAAACATCAAAAGAAGAGGATATACACTAGGAACCAACCCTAGAGAAAGAAGAAATGAACTTGACCGCATCTTGTAATGCATTGGCAGGAATTAACATTGCTCCAACTCTCAAGATAGAAGGACATATCTGTAAGAAAAAGGTAATAGTGTTGATTGATTTAGCTAATACCCATAATTGTATTCACTATAAGATAACCAAGAAATTGGATTGCTTCCTATATCTAGCACTAGATGGTCAAGTGATGGTTTCAAATCGAGGAAACATAAATTTCTATGTAAAGTTCCATAGTATCAAGCTATCAATGCGAGAATATGTAAGGAATAGTTCAATGCTTTCCATTCCAGTGTGTGGGATTGATGTTGTACTAGAAGTCCAATGGATACAATCTTTGGGTACCATAGCTTTTTGTTTTCAAGAACGTTTCTTGAAATTTTTTTGGTAAGAAAAGAAAGTTGAATTAATGGGTATCACATGGAAATTTTGAAATATAATAAGCTCTAACATAATAAAAAAGCTTCTAAAGAAAGAAGAACCAGACGTAATTGCACAATTATGCGCATTAAAGGTTCCCACATCGAAATCATCTATTTCTCTGGATCTCCAAATAGTTTTGGACAATCATTCTAAGGTAGTTCAGACTCCCACCTATTCATGATCATGAATATGCTATTCATTTGATTCTAGGAAGTATTCCCCCAAAGATCAGGCCTTACATATATTCATATGCCAAAAAAAGTGAAATTGAATGTATGGTTGCAGAAATGATAGAGGTTGGTATAATTCAACAGAGTCAAATTTCCTTCTTTGCTCTAGTGGTATTGGTACACAAGAAGGATGGATCATGGTGCATGTGTCTGGATTACAGGGAGGTCAACAAGCTTACTAGTAAAGATAAATTTCCCATTCTTGTCATTGATGAATTATTGGATGAACTACATGTAGAAATTTACTTCACCATGTTGGATCTTCATTCGGGGTATTATCAAATCAGAATGAAGATTGAAGACATTCCAAAAAAAACATTTATAACTCATGAGGGTCTTTATGAATTTTTGGTCATGCCTTTTGGCCTTACCAATGCACCTTCTACATTCCATTGTTTGATGAATTCCATTTTCAAACCCTTCCTTATAAAATTTGTGTTAGTATTTTTTGATGATATACTAGTCTACAGCAAGTCCCGAAAGCATCATGTTCAATATGTTGAGAGGGTGCTCAAACTATTGGAGGAGAAATAATTATATGCAAAAAGCACCAAATGTTTCTTTGGAGTACAAGAGGTGTAATATTTGGGTCATATTGTATCCCAGGAAGGTGGTAAGGTAGACTGTAGTATAATTAAATCCATTAAGGAATGGGAAATTCCCACATCGATAAAGCATCTGTGAGGATTTCTCTAGTTGACAGGGTATTATCGCAAGTTTGTTAACAATTATGGGAGAATAGTAGTGCCTACAACAACATTACTAAAGAAGGATGCATTTTTTTGGACTCCATAAGCAATGAATGCCTTTCAACATCTTAAAGAGAAATGTGCCAACCACCAGTTTTAGCTATGACATACTTCACAAATGTGATGCCTCAGGAAATAGAATTGGTGTTGTTTTAATGAAATAAGAAAGACCCATTGCTTTTGAAAGTCATCCAGTCAAGGGAAAATATTTACACAAAGCTATTTATGAGAAGGAAATGTTTGAAATACTACATGCACTTAAGAAATGATGACCTTACGTAATGGGAAGATGCTTCAAGGTAAAAACAGATCATGATAGACTTAAATACCTTTTAGAACAAAGATTATCTTTAGAAGAATAGGAAAAATGGGTCACACAGATATTGGGTTTGTTAGCCTCCTGCTACAGCAGGTTACTCATATTTCATGATTGACATTTTTACAGGCCAAATATGTCATACTTTGCATGCTGCAATGCTCCATATTTGCTAGCAGTCACCAAAAAGAGGCCATGAGAGAATGCTACTCAAAGTTCATCTGCTGCATTTCCATTTTTGAAGAGTCCTTTCATTTTTGTACAAATTTTCAGCTAAAGGGAGGTCCAAACAGCCTAATCTTGGTCTCCCTAGGTTTCAATTTCCTGTTTTAGAATATAGAGAATGAAAAATCTGTCCAAACAGCTTAATCTTGGCAGATTCTTAGATAGGTATAGAATCAAAGGAGCCCAACTGATTAATATGCCCCTTGGAAGAAATAAGTGTAGATGTAGAATAGGAAGACATCAAAAAGAAAAAGTTGAAAAGCTGGGTCTGCAAGTCCAAGTGCACCCAAACCAAAAAGAAGAAAAAATGTTAGGTAAGTAGGCTGGGTAGGTAATTTTGAGGTTGCAGAAGGTTGATTGGTGATTAATTCCACATTTTCAAGTGTTACACTCATACACATCACAATCAACAGACAGCTCCCATTTGAAGGACTTCAAGCGAGGCATGATTAACTCCCTCTTCTTCCTCTGTCCTAAAATCACTTACTAACCTCCCCTAAAGAGGTCAAGATCTGATTGATACCTCTTAGTTTCATCATTTTCCATGTCATTAGCCTTGGTAAAGATCTGCTTTACTCAAGGAGGCTCAACACTTTCTCTACAATGTTCTATCTCCCCTTCACAGCCTAAGATATCTGAAACTTAGCGCTTTCTGGTCACTTTCATATTAACTACTGACATTATTATTTAGCTCCCTATATATTTCCTTTCCCCCTATTTAAAAACCATGTTAATAGCTCCCCTATGTAAATATCCCCTCCCCCTGGTTGAAATATAACCATAAACATCCCTTGGGAATTACTAGGTCATCTAGACCTTAGTAAGAGCCCCCATCACTGCATAAATTTCCCCTTCCCTACTGTTTGGACCCCTTACGAAACAAAAAGAAACCCTCCCCAAACGCAAACCCCCGCCCGGTCATTTTCTTTGGAAATTATTAGGTTTTGATTAATGTATAAACCAAGTGCTGAAACCCATTAACCCATTTCCTAAAGTCTAAACCCACCTGTGACGCGAAAAATAAAAGCTAACGCGTGCACTGTTTCACTAAAACTCACGCACCTTCTCTGCCCGTCCACCGTCCGATCGCCTCTCCCAGATCCGACGGCTGATATCCATATCGGGCGCCCTTTTGTGTGGGCACGTTAGCACCCGATGTCCGACGGTTTTACGGTCATACACCGGGACAGCTGGCGCGTTCTCATTGCATCGGGCTGCCCCTGACAGAAACTGCTTCCGTATCAAAAGCGGTCTGATGCCCTGCCAAAACCACCTTCCCCCCATGTAACAGGAGCGCTGCGTCATCCCGCCACGTTGGCTCCACCTCACCCCTCCTACCTGCACCTGGCCCACGTCACCTACCACCATGTCCCGCCACGTCATCACCCCGCCGTACTGCCACGTCACCCTGTTGACATCAGCATGCTGACGTCACATCCATACCAGAGGACCCCATTGTTGACGTCATGCTGATGTCATCCACCGTACAGCTGACGCCATGCTGATGTCAGCAGCCAAATACGGAAAAACGCACAAGTGCGAAAGTCAAGCTTCGGAGCTTCGAAATGAAAAACAGAGGCAATTTTCAATGCACGATTAGCGCTTTGCGCTAATCGCGTATCGCTACGAGAAATGAGCCATATTGGAGAATCTTTAGGGAATCTTTTGAGTCCTCGGTCCTTTCTACACCGAAAAGGCCTGAAAAAGCCCGATTTTGCCAATTTAAGTGTATTTGAAGACAGAGAGAGATGAGGATCGGAGATTAAAGAGTATCAGATCAAATATGCAGCTAAAAAGCATGTCAAAGAGTATCAGAGTAGCGGCGAAGCGTATCAGAGGAGATTTTCTCAGGGCTCGAGGCAAATCCAGCATTAAAAGGAAAGCCCTGAAAGTCAATAAACAGTTGAGGACGCATTGAAAGCTCATTAGCACAAATTATTGCACATTAAACTCACAGAAGATCAGTGGACCAGAACTCAATGCATAGTTATGACAAAACCATTGCACCAAGCCATAGAGGACATCATATCAACTTAGTTTTTGATCCAGCTACCACTGGCGCAACCCAAAAAGACTTGATTACATTTAATTCCAGCATAAGTGAGGTTTAGAAAGCCTTTTTCCTGAAAACGTATTTAGGTTGGTTGTAATAAATGACTTTAGATAGCTCGATATTTCAAGCAGAGACTCACACTGTAAATGTGATATTTTCTATAATCAAAGACTATTGAAAGTATGGATTCTGAATCTATCTGCTGTGCTCTATTGGTCAAGGAGTGACTATGGAATTCCTGTGCCTCGACACGGTTCAATAAGTGTTTCTTTAACTCTGTTTAATATTCTATTTTTGTGTCATCGTCAACCCACCATCTAAGTGGCAGAAAAGAAGAATAGTTTAGGACTTGCTTGGCTGCACCCTAGGCTCAATTTCTACAATTTCTCTATGTTTTCATCAGGAATAATTATGAACATGTATACTTAAATGATCTTGTTTACGCTACTTCTTTCACATATGAATGCTAGTTTAGGAATTCTTAACTGCTCCTAAATAACCATTCATTCACTTCTCCTCCCTGTCAGTTGGTGAAATATTCTTGATTGCCCTTCATCACTGATTATCATTCCATCACTTCAGCAAGTTGGTAATTGTCCCATGTGTAGCTATCCCGCTCCATAATCCTCTTGTGACCAAGAAAACGTGACAGCAAACCTTAATCCATGACCCCATGCCCAATGGTTTGAAACTTATCAGACTTTCCCTTGCCTCTCTGCTTGGAATTATCTGCCTCACAATCATCTTCCATCGAAACAAAAAGTCAAAACCCTTGAACTCAAAAGCTAGCCTAAAATCAGCCTCAACAAAGCTAAATCATTAAGAGAGAGCCCTCTCTGGTTGCAGGTGGGCTAGAACTTGCAATCCAAAGATTGGTTTGTGGTTACCTCGGTCATATCCCTTCAGGAGCTTAGGGACAACCTAAGTGATAACAGGGTTATGACCTTGAGATCTTCTACAAAAAAAGGAAGAATAATGTTGTTGCAGATGTAGCCTTAAGAAAGGATGAGCATGTGGAAGCATTGTTTTGTGCCATTTTAAGTATCCAACCAGATTGGATAAATGAATAAAGGGATGAATAGAAGAATGACGAAGAAGTATGGAAACTCATTCAAAAGTTGTAGCAAGATCCTAGTACATCTGATACATTTAGGTAGAAAAATGATTCGTTATGGTACAATGATCACTTATACCTCTGTAAGAATTCCCATCTTAAAAAAGAATTATTCTTCTAGAATTGCACACCTCCCCCTTAGGAGGGCACTCAAGGTTTTTAACAATTTACCACACAATTAAGAAAGATTTTTTCTTCGAATGGCCTTAAATCCAATATTCAAAAGTTTGTGGAAAAATGTTTGGCTTTCCAAGAAAATAAAGTTGAGAGAATTAAGAGCCTAGGTCTGCTAAAACCTTTATCCATTCCAAGTAATAGTTGGGAGGTGGTTTCAATGGATTTTATCATAGGTTTACCCAATTTTGAAGGAAAAAGTGCCATCATGGTGGTAATTGATAGACTTACCAAGTATGTACACTTGTGTGCATTATCTCATCCATTTAAAGGCAATACATTTTATATTTCATTTATGGAAACAATTCAAAAGCTACATGGAAACCAAAATATTATTGTAAGCGAAAGATATCCAATTTTAACTGAAATTTTTTTGACATAATTATTTTCTTGTCTGCGTACTTAGTTAGATCATAGATCATCTTATATTCGTCAATTTGATGGGAAAATTGAGATAGTGAACAGATTTTTGAAAGGATGTCTTTGTTGCTTTGTATCTGATAAACAAATGCAATGGGTCAAGTGGTTGCCTCTGGATGAATAGTGCTATAACACTTCCTTCCATACTGCAGCAAAAATGATCCCATATATGGAACTTTATGGATATCGTCCACTTTCCATCACATCATCTTTAAATGAAAATTATAAGGCTCAAGTAGTGGAATATCACATCGTGCATCAACAATAAGTTCTCCAATAACCTCACTTTAGTGCAGCATAGAATGAAACAACAATCAGATCAACATCTCAGTGAAAGATGTAGGCGACTGTGTATTTTTATGACTACAACAATAAAGAAAATTGTCCCTCAAGCAATATAAGTATAATAAATTATCACGAAAGTATTATGGTCCATAAAAGGTGTTACAAAATGTTTGTACTATCGCATACAAATTCGACCATCCTACATCTTCTCGAGTGCACCCAATTGTCCATGTTTCATGCTCAAAGAAGGTTATAGGTGATAAGATCCTAGTTCAAACAATATTTCTAGAACTTGACAAGGAAGGAAAAATCGTATTGGAACCTGAAGTAGTCACAGAAATAAGAACTCGACAGCTACGAAATCGATCAATTTCAAAGTATCTAATCAAGTGGAAGAACTTACCTGCTGAAGATTCCACATGAGAGGATGGGAATTTTATAAAGAAAAATCTAGAACTACTCAAGCATTGAGGGCAACTGTTTTTGAAGGAGAGGGGCATGTTAGGTCCCTATACTACTAATGTAACCCATTGTTGTTGTTAGTTCAACCCCCTTATTGTAATATTGTGCCCATATAGTCCCCATGTTGTTAATATTGTGCCTAATAGAAGCCCATTATTATTGTTGTTACCCTACAATAATATTGTTTTGTAGGCTCTGATTGTATTGGGACCCCTTAGAATCCTATAGATAGAAAGGAGGTCTTGTCATTTGTATCATACAAGAATTGTTTATTTTTGTATTGTAAAGGAGGTCGTCCACTTGAAGAGGCTGATTTTAAAGTCGTTGACCTATATTTTCTTCTATTTTATGATCTGGTTGCATAACATGTTTTGGAGGAGAGGCCAAGTGGTTAGGCCCGACCCCCCATTACCTGCAATCCATAATACCTTGGCACAAAAGGGAGAGGGAGAGGGGAGGAGCCCTAGCTCTTGGTCACTTTCTATGTCATGGAATGATGGGGTACAACAGAGAGGGGCTTGGGATTAAGCCTCGGTAACAGGTTGTCCCATACATGACCATAGGCAGTGGTTAACATAAAATTGATGGATTTTAAGCACCGTTGTTGGGCATATGGGAGCTGATAGGACCAAGCAACATGGAGGAGAGGGCTCCAGTAGTGGGGGTGGGTAGTTAACAATGGCCCTCGGCTACATTAAAGCTGACATGACCATGAGCCTGATGGCAAAGGGGGTTAAGCCGATGTGGGTGGGTCATTATCCGAGCCCTCGAGCCTATGGAGACCATGTGGCACTAGTATTGTGCTAAAGTTTATTAGGTATTCAAAATACTTGACAATTTTCACCTTTGGCAGGTAAAATTGTTGCCTTTCGTGTAGAAGTTAGGGAAAAATTATCACTTTGTTAGCCAATTCATCCAATTTGGAGGATAGATAATAAAAAAAGGTTGGGAGAGCCATAAGAGGATGATTTTTTGGCCTTTTCAAGATCAAGAGGAATCTAGATAGGGGTTTTTGGATTGTCTAGATCCAATAGAGGCCTTTGTTCACTGATTGGAGTAGATCTGAAGGAACATTTTGAAGGTTTAAGTCCATGGTTGTCATGATCAATTAGTGCTTTGGAGATGTTATTGAAGGATTTTTAGCATGGAGAGGACCTTGTAGGGGTTTTATTTCCTTCAGATGTCTACTACAGTAGTTGTGACTTGTATGGTGCGACTTATGTTTGCCTTTTCTCAATATTTCTTATTGAGGAAAAATTTATTTTTGTACTTCAATGTGGAATTGTAGTACTTGTATGCTCATTTCTAGATGGAGTACATGGTCTTTTTAGGAAAACCATTTTCTTGTTGATTGTCTTATGACCGACTATAGGTTGTCATCTTTTTTAGAGTGAGACTTAATTGCACAAGAAAGTTTCAATGAGGGGAAAATTAGCCACTCATATTTTCAACAAACTTTATGTACTTCTCTTCACTCAATATATGGAGCGGTCTAGTTGTGTTAGTAGGCTCGAAGATGTAGCCCAGTAGGGGTGAACTCTATCACCAAAGTTTGTGTTGATTCTCTTATTTAATTCCTTTATAAGTTAAATGATGATATGTGCTTATTGAGAATTTCACATGTAAACTAACTCATTAACCATGAACAAACCTTTATGAACTTGTGTTTTCATAAGACCCATATTTACTTGCAAAGTGTCAGAGGACAATAACTTTTTTAGAAGGAGAAGTTCTCCTCCAATTTCAAATTAGGGAGTCTAAGGGTTAGAATATAATTAGCGCCTACATAAAAATAATAATGTCAGGGCACAAGAATAAAATTATGGGGGCTACATGGGCACTATAATAATAATAAGGGGGCTACACTAACAATAACAATAAGCGGCTACACTAGTAGTATAGGGACCTAACATTCTCCCCTCCTTCAGAAAAGTCTTGTCCTCAATGCTTGATTAGTTCTAGATTTTTCTTTATAAAATTCTTGTCCTTCCATGTGGAATCTCTAGAGAGTAACTTCTTCCACTTAATGAGACACTTTGAAATTCATCAATTTCGTAGTTTTAGGGTTCCTGTTTCCATGAATTCTTTGGGCTCAAGTATGATTTTTCCTTCTTTATGAATTTCTAGAAACAGTGTTCGAGCTAGAAGCTTATCACCGATAACTTTATTTAATCCTGAAACATGGAAAACTGGGTGTACTCGGGCAGATACAGGCATCTGCAATTTGTATGCCATCATACCAATATTTTGTAACACTTTGTAAGGGCCACATTACTTGGATGATAATTTATTATCCTTGTTAGCTTTCTCGATACAATTGTTTTCATGGTTGTAGCCATAAGTATACCTAGTCACCTACATCAAAACTTATTTCACTATGACACTAATCTAAATATTGTTTCATTCAATTATTTATGAGAGTGAGGTTATCCTTTAAGAGTTATAGAACTTGTTGTTGACGCTCGATGTGATCTCCCACTACTTGAACCTTAGAAGTTTCCCTTAAATATGATGTGATGGATGCTGGATAATATCCATAAAATGCCAGAAATGGGGTCATTTTTGCTATAGTATGGAAGGAAATGTTATAGAACCATTCAAATAGAGGTAACCACTTGAGCCATTTCTTTTTTTATAAGATACAAAGAAACTAATATATCCTTTTAAACAATTGTTCACTATCTCAGTTTTCCCATCAGATGTAGATGATAACATGAGTTATGAGTTGATTGTGTACCAAGGAAAGAAAATAATTCCATCCAAAAATTTCTAGTGAAAATAGGATCTTTGTCACTTACTATAATCTTTTGGTTTCCATGAAGCTTTTGAATTGTTTCCATAAATGCAGTAACAATTGTACTCCGTAATGAAATTAGCTCACAAAAAGATTGAAAATATAGATCAACGACTTCAAAATTAGCCTCTTCAAGGAGGAAATCTTCTTTACATTACACAAATGAAAAATTCTTGGTTGAAACAAATGAGAAGACCTCCTGTCTATATATAGGAGTCTAAGGGGTCCCAATACAATCAGAGCCTACATAACAATAATATTGTAGGGGCACAACAATAAAAATAGTCAGATTCTATGGAGCATAAGAAAAAAAACATGGGGACCATATGGGAAGAATAATACAATAAGGGGGTTGTACTAATAAAAATAAGGGGTTTCACTAGTAGTATAGGGATGTAACATGCCCCTCTCCTTCGAAAAGTGTTGTCCTCAATGCTTGAGTACTTCTGGATGCTTTTGTATAAAATTCTCATCCTCCCATGTGCAATCTTCAGTGGGTAAGTTCTTCCACTCAATGACATACTCTAAAATTGATCGATTTTGTAGCTATCGATTTCTTGTTTTTGTGACTGCTTCTGGCTGGAATATGATTTTTACTTCCTCATCAATTTATAGCAATATTGTTTGAACTGGTACCTTCTCTTCTATAATCTTCTTTAAGCAGGAAACATGGAAAATTGGGTGCACTCGGGAAGATGCAGGAAGCTCCAATTTTTATGCTATAGTGCCATTCTTTTATTACAGCTTGTATGAACAATAATACTTTGGTGATAACTTATTATCTATCTTAGTTTTCTTGAGGGACATTTGTTTGTATTGTTGTAGTAGTTGAAATACCTAGTCACCTACATAAAAACGTCTTTCAATGGGATGTTGATCTTCACATTGTTTCATTCTATTCTGTGCTAAAGTGAGGTTATCCTTTAGGAGTTTCAGGACATGCTATTGATTCCTAATCTGATCTTCCACTGCTTGAAACTTATAATTTTATTTTAAAGATGATGTGATGGCTAGTGGATGATATCCACAACATGCCCTAAATGGCGTCATTTTTGCTGCAGTATCAAAGGAAGTGTTATACCACCATTCAGCCAGAGGCAACCACTTGACCTGTTGTGTATGTTCATCATATACAAAGAAACAAGGACATCCATCCAAACATTTGTTCACTATCATAGTTTTCCCATCAGATCGAGGATGATAAGATGATTTATGAGCTAGCTGAGTACCGAAATATTGCACCTCTTGTACTCCAAAGAAACATTTGGAGCTATTTTTATATAATTGTTTCTCCTCCAATAGTTTGAGCACCATGTCAACATGTTGAACATGATCCTTCCAAGACTTGTTGTAGATTAGTATATCATCAAAAAATACTAACATGAATTTTCTAAGGAAGGCTTTGAAAATGGATTTCATCAAACCTTGAAATGTAGAAGGTGCATTGGTAAGGAAAAAAGGCATGAGGAATAATTCATAATTACTCTCATGAGTTCTAAATGTTGTTTTTTTAATGTCTTTAGTCTTCATTTTGATTTGATGATATGCTAAACGAATATCCAACTTGATGAAGTAAATTGGACCATGTAATTTATCCTTAATAGTAAGCTCATTGAGCTCCATATAATATGGACACATGTGCCATGATCCATCTTTCCTTTCTACCAATACCACTAGAGGAGAGAAAGAATTTTGACTAGGTTGAATTATACCAACCTCTAGCATGTCTGCAACCATACATTCAATTTGACTATTTTGGGCATATGGATATTTGTAAGGCCTAAGGTTTGGGGGACAGTTCCAGGAATTAAAGGAATATCGTGATCATGATCATGAATATGTGGGATGCCTTTGGGAGTCACAAATACCTTAGAATGATTGTCCGAAATGTTTTGGACATCTACAAGCATAGACGATTTCGATGTAGGAGCCTCTAGTGAACATGATTGTGCTATTATTCCTTATTTTTATTTCTTTAGAAGCTTTGTCATGCTATTAGAGCTAATTATCTTTCCCATCTTCCCTTTGATACCCCTTAGCTCAACTTCCTTTCATTCCCAAAACAAATCGAAGAAACGTTCTTGAAAATTAAAAACTATCACACCCAAAGATTGTAGCCATTAGACTCGTAGTACAACGTCTACACCACCCATTGGAATGGAAAGCATTGGGCTATTAAAGACATATTCTACCGTGGATAACTTGATTTTATGGCACTTTTGAGAGAAATTTATGGTTCCTCCATTTGCAACCATTACTTGACACTCTGGTGCTGGATATAGGAAGAAATTAAATTCCTTGGCTATCTTCCAAGGAATAAAATTATGGGTACTACCCAAATCAATCAACACTATTACTGTTTTCTTCTTGATATTCCCTTCTATCTTGAGAGTTTGAGGAGTGGTAATTCCTGTCAACACATTACAAGATATGGTCAGATTCATTTCTTGTTTCACTGAGATTGCTTCCTAGTGTATATCCTCTTGTTTTGATGTTTCTTGTTCCTTTTCTTGCTCCTCTTCCCCATCTATGTAGATTAATTTCTTATCATCACACTTTTTACCTTTAGTATATTTTCTATCAAAATTGTAACAAAGCCCTTTTGCTCTTTTTCCTTCCAATTCTTGTGATGTCAACATTGTAGAAGGTCAAAGGCTAGGAGAAGCAACACTTCCATCTTTATCGTTGTGAGTGGTAGGCTTTCTTGTTGCCATAATTTTTCTTTTCATTTTTCTTGCTATCCTAAAGGCCTTCTCCAATGAGTCAGGGTCCCGAAGGAAAACCTCATATTGGATGTTATAATTTAAATTCCCTATTAATACATCAATCCTATGCTCCTCTAGAATCTCTTTTACTCTTATATTCAATTTTTGGAAGTCATCGATGTGCTCCATCATTGAACCCTTTTGTTTGAGAGTCATCAATCGGCTAAAAAAGGTGTTGATTTTTGTATACCCATAATGTGCTATCATGTTTTTCTATAAAAATTTCCCAAGTGACAATTGTTTTAAGATAGCAAAGTCATCAATACCATACAAACTAATTTGGTTGCAAACATAAAGTTGTAATGCGTAACGTTTGTGTGTTTTGCACATTGTGGATATCAAAATATTGCTCCATCTATAGTATCCACGTTACGGGATCATTTCCATCAAACCTCCTCATATCTATCTTTGGAACATGGTGGGTCTTCAATTGAATGTTAAAGTCTACGAAATCATGATTAACATTTCTTTGTTCTCATCATGAGTTGCCTTTACTACCCTTTCGCCATTAGTAATAATGTCTTGTAACAAATTTGTCAAATATGTCTTCAAATCTTCCATTTTTCCTTTAATGTTTTCCTCTATACCATCCATATTAGCTTCTACAACCTTTGAGTTCCTTCAAGCTAATGTTTCAACCAAACTTATTCAAAACTTTAAAAAAACTACACACATTTTTTTGCTTTGTAGGAGCACGAGATTGGATCTATTGTATCTCTATAACTTTAGGTCTCCAAGGTCTGAAATTAAATCCTATAGTCTTGCTATGAGGCCTCTTTCCAACCCCACAAGTTTGATCAAGATTGGATTCCCCAAGTAATAATTATGCTAAATATTCCACGATGACCTCATTATAGACTCGTTCATTAGAGAAAACTTGTACGAAGTTCCACGTGTCACTCTTTTAGCCTTAGGACCCAAAACCAATACAAAGAATACTATAGGTTGTTCTCGTTGTAACATCTTACGAAATTCCAATATGATGTTCAGATAGAAAGTTATTACTATTTTCCCCAGGTCACATATTTGGGACGTAATTTAGGAGCCTGCAAAAACCCTAACTATCTTGGACCATATCTTTGAACATGTAGTGAAACACTATCTAAATGTCAGGTCAGAGATTCCTCAAGATTTTAGATCAAATGGGTTTTAATTCTAGAGTTTAAACCTTCGTAGAAAATTCATTATATAGAAAATTCCAAGATGACGTATTTGCAATGGAATTTCGGTCTTTGCAAAAACCCTAGCTTCCTCAGATCATATATTTGAAAATATAGAGAGACAAGATCTAAAATTTAGACCCAATTTTTAGAATGATTTCAGGTCAAATAGGTTTTTGTTTAGCTTCTAAAACTTTATAGAGACAAAGTTATATCGAAAATTCCATGATGACTTATTTGGAGAAGCAAAACCCTAGAATCCAAAGCTCTGATACCAAATGTTCTGAAAGCACCTCACAAAAAGATAGGTCAACAACTTCAAAATCAACCTCTTCGAGGGGGGAACATCCTTTACATTACATAAATGAAAAATTCTTGGATGATACAAATGACAAGACTTCATTTCTATATATATAGGACTCTAAGAATCATAATACAATCAGAGCCTACATATCAATAATATTGTAGGGGCACAACAATAACAATAGTGGGCTTCTATGTGACATAATAAAAAAAACATTGGGACTATATGGGCACAATAATACAATAAGGGGGTTGCACTAAAAACAATAAGGGGCTACACTAGTAGTATAGGGACCTAACATAATGGCTTCATAAGGATGAGGTAATGCACAAAATTATGCATATGTGGTAAGTCTATGAACTACCACCCTCATGACACTTTTTCCTTCAGACTTAGGTAAACCTATGACAAAATACATTGAGACATCCTATCAACATTGACTTTGAATTGATAAAGGTTGTAGCAAACTGGGGTCTTAATTTTCTCAACTTTAGTTTGTTGGAAAACCAAACATTTTGCCATGAACTTCATAATATCAGAAGTAAGAACATCCAAAAAAATTTCTTCTTGACCCTATGGTAAGTTTTTAAAAATTCTGAGTTCCATCCTAACGGAGAGGTGTGCAATTCGAAAAGAAATTTTTGTTTGAGTTGGGAATTTTTACAAGGATATAAGCAATCTTTGTACCATAATGAATCATTTTTCCATCTAAATATATCACATGCATTGGGATCTTGTTGTAGCTTTTGAATGATTCTCCACACATCTTCATCATTTATCCATTCATCACTTGCTTCAATTATCAGATCAGGTTGGATAATACAAATGGCACAAACCAATGCCTCCACATGCTCATCCTTTCTTGAGAGCGCATCTGAAACAATTTTTTTTTTCCCTTTTTTTGTATATGATTTCAAATTCATAACCCAACATCTTTGTCACCCATTTTTTCTTCTCTTCTGAAGATAATATTTGTTCCAAAATTTATTTAACAATATCATCATTTGTTTTTACCTTGAAGTGTCTTCCCATTACGCACGGTCGCCATTTCTTTAGTGCATGTAGTATTGAAAACATTTCATTCTCATAAATATGTTTTTGTGAAGTCTATCATTGCTAAGAATGGTGCTTGGCACATTGCCTCTTTAATATGTTCAAATTCCTTAGTTATTTATGTAGTCCTAGAAAATACATCTTTCTTTAGTAATGTTGTTAGAGGCATTGTTATTCTCCCATAATTCTTAACAGACTTCCCATAATACTTTGTCAACCCAAAAAATATTCAAAGATACTTTATGGTTGTAGGGATTTTCAATTCTTTAATGGATTTAATTTTGTCAAGGTCTACCTTAACACCCTCATGAGATACAATATGACCCAAACATTCCACCTCTTGTACCCCAAAGAAACATTTGGATATTTTTGCATATAATTGTTTCTCCTCCAATAGTTTGAGCACCACGTCAATATGTTGAACATGATCCTTCCAAGAGTTGTTGTAGATTAGTATATCATCAAAAAATACTATCATAAATTTTCTACGGATGGTTTTGAAAATCAAATTCATCGAACCTTGAAATATATAAGGTGCATTGGTAAGGACAAAAGGCATGACCAAAAATTCATAATGACCCTCATGAGTTCTAAATGTTACTTTTAGGATGTCTTCCATCTTCATTTTAATTTGATGATATATTGAATGAAGATCAAACTTGCTGGTGTAAATTTCTCCATGTAATTCATCAAATAATTCATCAATGAGGAGAGTGGGAAATTTATCTTTAATAGTGAGCTTGTTGTGCTCCTTATAATCCGGACACATGTGCTATGATCCATTCTTTTTGTGCACCAATAATACTAAAGCAAAGAGAGAACTTCGACTAGGTTGAAATATACTTGCCTCTAGCATTTCTACAACAATCTGTTCAATGTCACCATTTTGACCATAGGGATATTTGTAAGGCTTGATTTTTGGAGGAGCACTTCTTGGAACCAAATTAATAGCATGATCATGATCACTAATATGTGGGAGGCCTTTAGGAGTCTCAAAAACCTTGGAATGATTATTCAAGTCTTTTTTTCGATATTTGAAGAAATAGATGATTTTGATGTTTGAACCTCTAGTTAGCATAATTATGCAATGATGTGATCAAGTGCTTAGTATTTAGCTAAAAAATAAAAGTTCTCATAATGGCTTGAAACATGAAAAACCACGTTTGTCTTAGAAAAATTATCCTACCACAACTCGTTTCATCTAAAACCAAGTTTGTATGAGAACGTTACTGTGTTCTGATCCCTTTGATAAACATGTGAAATTTGCAAAAAAATGCCCAGTCATTGCAGAGTTAGTAGTCCGTACTAGTGATGTGGTAGGTGAGTAGGCATGATCAACAATGGTCAACGGTGAATCACAGGTGGACAAGTGGCATCATTTGATTGGGTTGTGTAGGTAGTGTGTTGGCACATTTTTATTGGTTTATATCTGGACAAATGGAAGGATGCCCTATGGCAAGCTTGGAGGCCACCAAGTGGCACCTCCCAATAACATAAACAAAGTTCACTTCAACAAAGATTACATGGAAGTTGGGGTCAAACATACAACCTCCCACACACAAAACATACACCATAACTGCCATCGCTATTGGGTGGTTCTTACCATGTATAATCTCCACATATATTTGAAGTCAAGAGGCGTGGATTTGGGCGGTTAGGGGAGGGCCAACTCACAGGCCAACCCTCCTCCATGTGGATGCAATGTTTCAAACCCCAAATAGTTACAAGTTATGTTATCTGGTGGATATCCACCAAACACCGCAACGGTCACATGTGAACACAAATATACAAAATCGCAACAGTTATGTTTACCCAATGGACAATCTACCACTCTACAATGATTAGCAATCTCCTCTTGTGAAAACTAACACCGCAACATCAAATGGTCAATCTTCCAATCAACCATTACTGTGAAAGTTAATCCCACGTTAACTCTAGATGTGAATAGGACATAAAAGACCATCAGTTGTTATGGTTTCAGTTAATGATAATTGCGGGATTATGTTTATTAATGTAGTTTCTAAAATTTATTAACTGTAGTTCAATCTAGAGGAGGACTTGGTAGTGCCCCAAAATTTAGGGTTGCCTCCAGATTTAGCAGGGATAACTATAGATATTCTAGAATTGAAGGAGAAATTGTAGGAGAAGGCTGTCTGAGTCATAGAAAAGGCAGTGTTTGACCAAATTGAGCTCAGAAAGAGGTGTTCTTGGCTAATTTGGACATTCTTAACAAATTGCTGTAGGTATCAGGAGCCATAGAGATTTTTAAAATAACATTTTTCCACATCGAGCTAATATAGAGGGCTAAGACATGGAAGTTGGACCAAGGAGATGTAGCCCAGGAGGGGTGAACTCCTTCATCAAAACACTGTGTTAAAGTGTCTCTTTGATGGTTTGTTTTACTTTTAATTTATGATATTTAGTATTTGTGTTTGAATCTATTTTGCACATGAATGTCATTTTAAACTTAAGGAAATTTACCTATTTACACGCACAAATAACTAAGGAAACCCGAATAAAAGAAGCAATAAGTAAGCACATGTTTATAAATTTGTAATTGTTATTAGCACAAAAAGACTAATCGTACACAAATAGATCAAGTCGGTATTAGAGGAAATGTTGAATTGCTTGATTTCTTGAGTTTGTACAACTAGGGTTTTAATGGTTGCAAAATTGTGATGTTTACAAGGTTAAAGTTGAACAAAGGAGAAGGGAAGCTATTAGTTGCAACTCCTAAGGTAATGCCTAGAAGAAGGAGAGACACAAGGCCACAATCTCCACCACTAAAAGCTCCAATTTGAGATGCACTTAAAACTCCTCATGTTTTGCCTTCAACTAAAATTGAAGAGGTACAAGCAGTACCAATTTATGAGCCTGAATCCATAGGCATTATGTCTGGAGAAATAGAACTTGAAGGTCATTTTTTAGAAGAGGAAGAATTCAAGAAATATTTCTTCACTTTGAATAAGATGGTTAAACTGCTCTATGAAGAGAGGAGCACTAGAATGGTTGGAGAGAGTTCTAAACCTCCACATGGAGGAGGAATCTAAGAGGATAAAAAAGATGAGAAGAAGGATTCCGAAGGGAATGGTGAAAATCCATCTTCATCTCCACCATCCACATCATCTTCCTCATCATCTTCATCATCTCACACAACATCCTCTTTCACTACCATCAATGAAGTTTCCCATACTCATTCAAAAACCCCAAAAGGAAAGACTCGATTACTTAAATTGGACATAAAATTTGAACTTCTCATGTAAAATGGAGATGTGAATGTAGAAAAGTTGGACAACTAGATTTGATAGTTGAAGGTATACTATAGAATTCAAAACCTTCAAGAACATGCCATAAATATCTAGTTGGATTCATTGAGGCTAGAAGGAGCTTCACTAGTTTGGTGGGAAGCAAAGACTCAAGAGGAAATGAGAATCCATGGTAAGATATCCATTACTTGGGTTGAATTTGTTTATGCAATTAAAATAAAATTTTATCCTTTAGCCTATATGCCAAAATCCACTATGAGTTGGTAGAATTTTAGGTGGCTTGAAGGCCAAACAATCCAAGATTATACACAGGAGTTTAGGAAAATGGATTTGTTGTTAGGAGTAAATTTGAATTCCCAAGACACACTACTAAAATATATTGGAGGCTTACATTCCTATCTAAAACATACTATTGTTATGTTCAATCAAAATAATTTATATGAGGTATGTGTGCAAGCCATTTACCTTAAATCTAGATGAAAGAACACTCAGGAAGAGGGTAGTAAGATGAACCCATTCAAGGGTAAGGAGAAAGAAAAGGGTGAAAAATGGAAGGGAAAGAAAAATTCAAGTGTGAAGAAAGAAGGGGAGAAAATAACATTCAAACACTTCTCCAAAAAGGGGCATGATGAATCCCACTGTTAGAAATTACATCCTAAATTAAAGCATATGAAAAAAAAGGGAAAACGAAAGACGACCGCTACCACAGAACATGACCCTGGTTGAGGTCATGGTGACGAGACCAAGATTACAACCATGGTTACAAAAGGAAAATAATTTGTAGAAAGGACCAGTTCATCGCATAGTCAAGAGAACACTCCAAATGAATAGCCAAGAATAGAGTTTGTTCATGTAAGAGTGACTTCAAATCATACAAATATTGATACATTATTTGATAATGGGTGACTATCGAACTTGCTTACAGAATACTTGGTTAAAAAATAAAACCTTCAAACTGTACCTCATCATAATCCATATCCATTGGGTTTTATAGTTAACAAAGCAAACTTACAAGTTACAAGGAAGCGTTTATTCAAGTTCATCATTACTGAAAAGTTCATTGGTGAAGTTTAGTTAGATGTATTTGCACTTGACATCTCAGGAATCATTTTTGGGTAGCCCTTATTTGTATGATAGGAAAGAAATATTTTATTTCCATGACAAAAAATACATATTGCTCAAGAATGGGGTGGAGGACATAGTGAAAGCCCATTGAAAAAAGATGAAAATTTCATTGGTTAATGCAAGGCAGATGAAGAGACTAGTAAATGCAAGTAAAAATTTTGTGCTTCTCATGATCTACAAAAATAATGATATTGATTATGAATATTTAGAAGGTCGTGATGATAAACTGAAATCTGATTTGTTTGATGTGGTAAGAAAGCATGACGAGATGTTTCACGAACCAAAGGGGTTACCTCCCAAGAGGGGAATTCAGCATGATATTTAGCTGCAATAGGATGTTCCACTTCCAAATATAGGCATGTATCGCATGTCAGTTATGGAGAGCATGGAAATGAAATGAAAATTCAACAATTTTTGAACAAAGGTATCATACGCCCATCTACTTCACCATATGGTTCACCAATTTTCTTGGTGCCAAAGAAGGATGGAACTTGGCATATGTGTGTGGATTTCCATGCACTCAACAGAATCATGGTAAATAATCATTTTACTCTCCCAAGAATTGATGATTTTCTTCATCAGTTGAGGTATGCAAAGTATTTCACTAAGTTAGAATTATGAAGTGGTGATCATCAAGTTAGCGTAGCTGTAGAAGACATTTGGAAAACCACATTTAAAACGAAGGAAGGATTGTTTGAATGGCTTGTTATACCTTTCAGTCTCACAAATTACCCAGGTACTTTCATGAGGGTAATGAGTGATGTATTCAGACCATTTCTAGATTTTTTTTCATTGTCTACTTAAATGATATCCTCATATTCAACAAGTCAAGAGATGAACATGTGATGCATATAAACAAAGTACTTGATCTTGAGAAAATAATAGTTGTTTTTAAATATGTCGAAGTGTGAATTTGGAAATACTTCTTTAGTGTATTTGGCACATTTTTGAATGAGGTAAGCTCAAGATCGACCCCTCTAAGGTTGAGGTCATTCTGAAATGGCCCAAGCGCAAAACAATTACGGAGGTAAGAAGCTTTTTAGGGGAAACACAATAGTAGAGAAAGTTTATTGCTAATTTTTCTTCCATTGTAGCTCCACTACATGAATTGAGAAGTGTGAAGAAAGTCTTCCATTGGTTAGATGCATGGTAGACATAATTTGATGCTTTGAAGCAAAAGATAATTTCAGCACAGGTATTGGCACTTCTAGATCTTAGACAACTATTCAAGATTCAAATGGATGCAAGTGATTATGCTATGGGAGTAGTTATATTGCAGCATGGGGTAAGCCCATTTCATTTCATTATGAAATATTTAATGGAGCTATAACTAACTATCTCACATATGAAAAAGAACTTTATGCATTGATACTTTACAAAAGAACTAGGACTTTGAAGATAGGGGATGTAGAATACCTTAGAGTGGGACTAAAGGGACAAAATAATTCTCAAGCCAAATGGATGTCGACCAATAAGGATTTGTACCCTCACCTTCTCAATAATTGATAGTGTATTTTGGGGTTCAAAAGGTTTCTACTGGGTAGGAATGATTATGTGCTCAATATTTAGCTCAAAAATCAAACTTCTTAGAATAGCTCGAAACATGAACGACCGCATCCGTCTTGAAAGAATGATCCTAATGAAACTCATTTCATCGAAAACCAATTTCATATAAGAGAGTTATTGTGTTTTGATCACTTTGATAAAAATGCAAAATTTTTGCAAAAAAATGCCCAGTCACTGCATAGTCAGCAGTCTGTACTACTGACGTGGCGGGTGATTAGTCATGGTCAATAGTGGTCAATGGCGAATCATAGGTGGACAAGTGGCATCATTTTATTGGGTTGTACAGGTGGTGTGTTGGTGAATTCTTATTTGTTTATTTATGGATGAATGGGAGGATGCCACATGGCAAGCCCGAAGGCCTAAACAAAGTTCACTTCAACAAAGTTCACTTCAACAAATAATTAGTGGAAGCCTGGGTCAAACCTATGACCTCTTGCACACAAACCATACACCTTAACCACCTTCGCTACTGGGCAGTTCTTACCATGTACAATCTTTGCATATATTTAAAGTCAAGTCATGTGGAGTTGGGCAGTTAGGGGAGAGCCAGTCCGCAGGACAACCCTCCCCCATGTGAACGAGATGTTTCAAACTAAAACTACTTACAAGCTATTTTATCTAGAAGTTATCCACGAAACACCACAACGGTCACATGTGAACACAAATATACAAAATCACAGCAGTTATGTTTATCAGATAGAAAATACACCTATTTGCGATGATTACCAATCTCTGCATGTGAATGCTAACACTGCAACATGAAATGATCAGTCTTCCAACATCAAGCTCAAGGAATGTTAAGACCTGTCTTTTGAGGCATTGACGAACATCAAGACATCATAAATTGTGAATAATTCACGTACACCAGACAATGGTATTTATCATGCCCTTGGCTCTTGCACTTCAAATACCAAACTTCCGTGTGTAGCTCTAGTTTAGTCTCCATGTCTTTCTTCAAGCTCTGTAATTCTAGGTGTAGGCTCTATAACTAAGAGTGGGTCTATTGTACCCCCAAGGTCGCATCCTAAATATGTGATGCATGAAACCTCATCACGATTTCCAAGGCTTTCGCCTTGGTTCCTATATTTTGTTATGACAGACCAATTCTGAGGTGGGGTAGAAGCAAAGCTATAAACCATTAATGATGCTAGCTATCTGTGAGATGCATGTTAGCTTCTCGAATCTAACACTTCAACCTTTGATCTAATTCCAAACCCATCTCATCAACCCTCATCATGATTTGTTTGAATCCAATTATTGACTGTGAGTTAGACTTAGGCTTACTAAATTCCTTACTTCAAGCCGCCTTAGTCTCTACTAGCAGTGCAATAGGGTTAATAGAAAAATACTTAACATAATAAGTTAGCGTGTGATCCTGCAAAGTGGTAACCAACTATGCCTTCTTTATATTGTCATGAGTAATTTGTTGCGATGTCCATACAACATTTGCAACAAGGAAAATTTTCTATGTATCTTCAATCCCTGTACCCTTGAACATCGATAGCTTCATTGCATTTTCCATGTCGAATGGTGGTGGTGGACGTGGAGTTGTGGGCGAAGGTTTATGTAGTGGAGGTCAGGGTGGAGGTGGAGTGGAAGGATGATTTTCTCGACAAATCCCCTAAGTCATTAGCTGAGCAACGCTTCACGGTAGGGTTTGCTACACCCCTTCATCATCACTTATCGGAGGTACAACCAATCGACTATACTCTGGTCCTAATCCTTCTCAATTTCTAAAGGCTCATCCACTTCGCGTATTTCGAAACATCAAGGTAATGGCATCACCCATTTTCACATAACAACATTTTAATCCAAGTATTCAATGATATTAAATACTTCCCTCACGGTCCTTCGAAAAATTGTTGCTCAACTTCGCTAGAGGCGACTAAGGTATCAACTGCAAATTCTGTAACAAACCCTCCCAAAATCCGACTAAGGCAATGATCAACAACCCACAAGATCTTGTTCTTGGAATCTTCTAATCGTCGCACTAATTCTGGAGTCCACAATATACAACTGTCAAGCTTCCACCTTCCTTCATTGTTTATTAATTTAGGTAACCACTCATATAGTTAAATGGGAAATGTGTAGAAGAAGGTATCATGTATCTCTGTATACAGATACCTGTTCAACCACTATTCCTTTGACACATACATATTCTTGTTTTCTTGCACCGTGAACTCATGAATCTTCCGATCCAACCACTTTTCAGTTTCTATGTAGGTTGGATTCTTGTGATACAACATCACACATCTCCTTCACGCAGATGCCGGTCTCGACAACGAACCATTTGTTGGCTTAGGGGTCCTAACCCAGGTTCAAAGTTAGTTGTGCCAACCAGCAAAACCCTACACTAATAGCTCTTTCGGTAACAACCCATGTAGCACCGGCTATAGTCTGACCCAAAGTAGTATGCAGGGATATAAGAACCATGTTTCTACATCCCAAGACTAGTCTGATGTCTTCGAGCGGCTTAGATTTTCCTTCATGTAAATCGATATACTCTATTACAACATCCTTTAGACCTTTGTGAAGGTCTACGATCAGTCATTTTAGACCTTTAACAGTTAATCTGTCTACTTACGTGCATCAGGGAGCAGTCCTAAATTATGGTTCGTGAAAATTTACTTAAGTTATTAATAAACATCAAGGAATTCATCAAAGTCCTCATGAAAGTACTTAAACATGCATTGTGTGCACCATTAACATATATTGAAGTGAATGGTGTAACATTCAATCAATATTCCATAAATCACATCATTCATCAATAGTATATAAGCTTAACAGAAATCAATAGGAATACGCAAGAATTTTTTCGAAACTGTCTTTATTGATCTTCAATTCAGGATTACAGCCTCAAAACTTCCCTTCGCACTTAGCTGCAGGGGTTTACACACTGAACTACAAACTCTACCTATGCCTCTATGCACTCAGCTGCAAAGCCTTTCTTTTATCTTACCCACTTCTCTTCTCTACCACTTACACCTTCTACTTCTTCATCTTTTTGTATTCTCTAAGAAGAACCTATTTATAGCCTTTTTCATACAATTCCATGGCCCATAGACCATTGTAAAATCTCAAAACTAACTCAAACTTTACATAAAAAGAGGCTAAGGCCCTTTGACCCCTATTCATCTACGTGCTTCATACCCACAAGTTGCGAAGACTTTACATTATTTACAAAATTGTATCTAAATTTGGGTTATCTTAACCCCAAAATAACCGAGGGAACACCATCCTAACAAGCCCCCAACACAAATAACGTGAGTCTCCCTCAAGTCACTCTGGCGACACTACGAGTTTGTTGTAAAGACCCTCCAACTCCACCTAGACTACTGCAACTTTGGTAACGCACTGCGTTGCTGCCTTCTAAAGTTCCTCGATAAATTTTTCCGTGGTTGGTCCTTCTACGACCAACCCCATCATTTTTTGTGTTTGTTGCAGTCCTTTAAGCTTATTCTAAATGGAAGTCACGACCTAATAAGCCTCCACCAGCCAAGGATAGAACCTGGCCTTTAGCAAGGCCTCCTTCTTTTGTGCTTCCTCCACCTTCGTCAACAACTGTTTACCTTCCTGGAACTTGGCAAGGCATTGTGTTGGTGCTAAGGAGAAAATAGTTTCCGTGACTTCATCATATTTGTACTGCAGCTCCCTTACCACTATGTTCGGTGTCTGCAGGTTCTGATCCTCCTGTAGATTGGTCACAAGCTACATAGCCTTCTCAAACAATCTCACAAAGTCAGTGATTGTGGCATCTAAGGTATCCATGCACCTCTTTCTCGCTGCTCCATGCTACTCCCAGACCTCAGGCAGAGTGGTGGGCTGCAACTTCAACTGCAGCTGTACAACCTTCATTTTCATCTCAAAGGTTACCTGTCCAACATCTATTGTAGCCTGAATCACCTCAACAAACATGCGGCTCGCAAATAAATCTTCCCAAAATGCTTGGATCCTAGGCAATAGACAACAAAATTCACTAACAATTTTGACAGCCCAAAGTGTTCTCTGTTGGACCAGCATGTGTAATTGATAGGGGGTTTTTAATTCAAATCAGGCCATTCACCCCAAATTCTAACAACAAATGTTGTTTTTGTAGCAGATCTTCAAATATTTCAGCCTTAAATGCCGCCATGCCCTCACCCCACTTAACCATCTTATAGCCATCACGTCATGAACAACAACTCCAATGATCATTTTCCTGTTGCACTGTACATGCCTTCCTCCATGTCACAACTCCCTGAGTACAACTTCATAGGTTGCATCTTTGTCACTTTCCACACAGTCTGCTTTCTACATTGTCCCCTAAGCTAGGTAGTGTAGCTTATACTCCTACACTCCGTTACAACTGCCTAGAGCACTATTACTATCCCGCTGTCATACAATAATTGTGTAGGATCCCCTGTATACAACTTTAATCTTCTCCCATTCACTCTTCCCAGGAAGTGTTCCCCATTCAGCTTCATGAGATGAATAGCACCTCCATCTATAACTTCTTTGAAAATATATGGCCCTAACCAATCCATCTAGAATTTACCCAGAAATTTAATGAAATTACTATCATATAATAGGAAAAGATTGTTTACCTTGAAT
This sequence comes from Pinus taeda, assembly GCA_000404065.3. Taxonomy (NCBI): domain Eukaryota; kingdom Viridiplantae; phylum Streptophyta; class Pinopsida; order Pinales; family Pinaceae; genus Pinus; species Pinus taeda. Next base: position 173,116 of record APFE030924248.1, read on the forward strand.
GTGTGAATCTTGATATAGTGATCATGCCATTATTTTTCTTGTTCCTTCTGTATGTGTTGATGAAATCCTACCAAAAATTTATCTTCTTTGAGCACTAGCCATTCCTCAAAGGCCTGATGATTCTTGATATCAATCAGGGCTATTATGCATAAAATAGGCACAATATACTCCATCAGCATTACAACTTCGACCCCATATACTAATCTAAATGACATTTGTCCTGTAAGCTTCTTACAACTAGTCCTATAAACCCATAGGAATACAGGTACATGCGCATCCCAGTCATTTGGTTGAACATCCCAAATCTTCATCAACGTATTATCCAAATTCTTAGGGTTCAACAGTACCATTGGCCTATGGGTGATACAGTGTACTCTTCTGATGGTATACCTAGAATTATTCAGTGAACGAGCTCATCATCACATTCAAAAAATGTGTACCCCTGTCACTCATCAACACTTTGAAGGAGCCGAATCTAGTTAAGACATACTCAAACGAAAACTTTTCTACCATAGCCCCTGTGCAATCCTTAACTGGTTATGTTTCCACCCATCTGGTGATATATTTTGTCGTGGTGATAATATAGCATGCACCTGTTTTTCTTTCGTGGGGGCTCAATTGGTGCAACAAAATCAATCACCCACTTCTCAAATGGCTACAAAGGTACTTAATGATCTAATGGAAACACATCCCTTCACGATGGTCTACCAGTTCTTTGACATGCATCGCATGCCTTCCAATATGCCTTGGAATCCCTGTGTAAGGTAGGCCACTAAAGATTTGTGCACAAAATTTTCTGCCCAGTTGCCTTGCTTGGATAAATACCTCCCGTAACTTTTCCATGAGCTTCAGCAAAAATGTTATCCCATTCAAAGTCCCAAACATATCTTCAGAATACTTCATTTGCATCCATCTTATACAAATGTGCCCCAATAATTAAAAAATATGTCGTGCACACTACTAATTCCTTCTTTTGTTGACCTGTATATCCTTTTGGTGCCATCCCCATTGTTAAGAAGTGAATAATATTGGAAAAATGATCATCCACTATGTGCACCACAAAGAACTGCACATCTAACAACGCTTCCTCCAGATTATTAGGCTCCTCAACCGTTTCGATCTGCAACAGATGGTTAGGTCCTGCATTTAATGTTCTCGGCTTCATAATGAATTCAAACTCATACTCCTAGAATAATAGAAACTGTCTACAGATCTTCCCCCCCAATAGAGGCTTATTAACCAGGTATTTCAAGGTAGAATGATCTGAGTGGATCTTCAAATTCCCTCCTAATGGATAATGCCTGAATTTTTGTAGCACATACACAATGGCCAATCTTTCGCACTCATTTGTTGAATAATTCTTCTACGCCCTCAATAATTTCCTTCTAGCAAATTCTATAGGATGTCCATTTCTCCTTCACCGACCTATGTTAACACTACACCCAACACAATGCAAGAGGCATCCACATGTACATGAAACTCAATTTTCCAATCAGGGAATACCAAGATCAGCATAGTGACCATCTTTTCTTTCAATACAACTAAGTTGCACTGAAATTCTTCATCCAAATAGAATGTTGCATCCTTCTTTAGCAGTTTCTCGATGGGCACAGTAATCTGAGAATATGCTTTGATAAATTTTCTATAATATCCTGTATGTCCCAATGCCATCCATAAATGCTTGACATTACTCAGGGCCTCCAAATTCACAATTACTGCAATCTTTGAAGGGTCCACAACCAATCCTTGCTTACACACCATGTGACCAAGCAAGATCCCAAAAGCAACACAAAATATGCATTTTTTCAAATTCAGTGCGATCTGGTATCTGCAACATATATCCAACGTCAGGCACAAAGTTGCTACTTGGCGCTTCACTAATTCAAACATCAGCTATTCATCAAGGTATACTTCCATGAACTTATGAATGGACTCTTTGAACGCTGCTATGACTATGTGGGAAAATATCGCATCCACATTCTTGAGTCCAAATGGAATCACAGTGTACTAAAAACAACCCCACTCTATTGCGAAGGTCATTTTTCTCCTATCCACAGGTGTGATATTAATCTGATGATAACCAAAAAACCTATCAATAAAGGAATATGCCTCATGCCCTCCAACATTGGCTAACACTTCATCTGTAAATAGTGTTGGAAATGGGTCATGAACACACACATCATTAAGCTTTTACAGATCTACGAAAATCCTTATTTCACCCTTTTGTTTCTTCTCCTTAGCCACCATCAAGCTCACCCAATCAGATTCTTCCACTGGTTCTAATGCCTCCCTCCAGCATTGTATCCAACTCTTGGCGAACATTTTCCTTGTATTTAGGACAAAGGTGATACGACCTTTCTTTAATAGGCTTGATGCCTGGCTTCGGAGTGATCTTCATAACCCAGATCACCAACTATGCCCTTCAAATCCAAAAACTTAGTAGGGAAAAGGTCCTAGTATTCACAGAGTAACTCACAAACTTTATCCATGGTATCATCGTCCCAGTAATCTCTAATCTTTGTGGACTTCGATTCTGATTTAGTGCCAATGTTTACTTGCTTTGTCTACGACGACGCAGTGATGTCCGGGTTGTATATTTGTGGGCCATCGACTTCGATATGCCCTTCTTCCTCTGGAATATTAATGTTTCTCGAATCTTCACCTTCTTCTTCAGTGGTCACATTATAGCATTCCAGCACATGGCGCCACTGGGTGCTCCATTTTTGTTGGGTCCATTCCATATGTTCTTGTGGCATTCTGAGGATAACTACCTTAATTTGTTGTAGTGCTTCATCGATGCTTACAAATCCTTCTTCAAAGCTGAAGGTTAATAAGAACCCTTCCCTCAATATATCCCATTCCGTCATGCCATGGCAGAGCTCCATTTCCAAATACTAGTTCATGGAAATTGTACCAATGTATACCAAAATATGTGTACCTGCTATGGTTGTGGTTATTTCCCCATGCTTTAGTCCATTCCTCTAGGTGATCAGGTGGATCGTCCCTTCCGTTATATTTTTTACTCTTTTTGTTGTTAACACACCCAAAGTGTAGCTTCATCATTCTTTTGTAATCTCTCCATCCAACAAAACTATCCTTTTGCGTTCCCCACCATTGTGGAGGTGTTGTGTGTAGTTCTAACTCTAACTCTTGGAAGTGATGATCCTTAGGGAGTTCACGCTCAAATTCATCCAAAAACAGATCTACATCAGTTAAACCATCATAATAGGGTAATTTCCTTACCTCCAATGAAACGCAGCACAACGACTTCATCATCATACTACATCACAGTGTGGACACATTGTGCAAGCACTTCTTGCAGTACTCCAAGTCTTCATTCGAATCAGAGGTGTACGATCTTTCCTGGTCCCATGAAATCCATCCATCTATTGTCGGATTGATCCATTCCTTATCGCACACTAGTATTTTGTATATTTCATCTAGTTCATCATCACTTTCTTCATAATCATGGACTGATCCAGTATATCGTGCCCCTTTTGCAAGGTCCAATGGTACCACAACCCAAAGTGACTTCCCTTCAAACAACATCATCCTCTTCTTCAAATTGGTGACCCCATTCATATCAATGGCCCACTCTATTCCTAGGACCACGAGGAATTGATTACTATCATCGATGATTTCTGTAACCTCAAAGTTGGCCATCGCATTCGCATCATCTATAAGAACTATTACTCCATATAATCGTCCCATGGGGATGATTTTATACTACCTTGCCATTCTAAGTTGAATTGGAGACCATTGCAGTGCAGGTCTCCCCATTCTTTCCCATGTTTGTTTCGGTAATACGTTCACATCAGAACCTAGATCCAAGATGACATAGTCGATCTCATAATCAACTATCTATGTGGTGAGCCTCATCTTGCACCCTGTTCATGCCTTATGTTTACCAATTTTTCTAACCACCCAGTGTCTATCAAGGACCTTCTCTTTGATAGCACATTTGTTTATTAATTCTTGCAGGCCTTCCATAGCTTTCCTGTCACACGACAATTTTATGTAGGTATCCAAAAACGTAGTGAGAATAGAGGGATCAACCTTTGCAAGTGTGTTAGCTTCGTGCAGTTTATCCTAACTTCCTAAGGTGGAGGCCTGAATGAAGCTCTTATTGGCTTCCATAAATGTTTCCTAAGCATGCTCTAGATCAAAGATAGATTCTTTCTCTAGCTCTTTCCAGACTTATCTGTACTCTTAAAACTATTTACCTTTATCATTGCCAGTTGTTATTCCACTTCTTACCACTATATTCACGCTTTGATCCTCCTCATGGTTCTCATCATCTATAAGTTTTGCGTAGACTGTTGAGGCCACATTTTCTTCTCTTGCATTCTAGCTATCAGAACCATGAATTCGTCTATAGTATGGCCAAACTGGTTGTAGTATTGACATGACAGGCATGTATGATTTTGATACTCTCACATGTAGTGCCCTGGCTATCCTCAGTTGTAGCAGATAATCTGACCGTGATGTCTACCAGGTCCTCCTCCTCCTCAGCCCCGTCCTTGTCCCTGATATCCTTCGCGGACTCCTTTGACACCCTGCACTGGAGGCCAAGTTTCCATTGGCATATGGTATGTAGGTATTCTTTCCATCATCAGCTCATAGCTTTGACAAGTGGCACTCATCGTGGCCCATTGATTTGCAAAAGTTATAGAACAACTACTAGTGTTTCAGGACAAACTTTTGAAGGAAATAAAAATTATCTGTTGCATGTTTTTGATCTGAAAATGGGGCTCTTAGGCTCCTTATAACTTACAAGAACCTCTTCCACTTCCAACGCTTTAAATTTTCCCAAGTCTTAATGATTAACCGATGCGGAATTAAGAAATGCTTGAAAATATAGGTGTATGCTTGCATGTGTTTTGAACGGTTTATTTCCTTTTAAAATTCGGTTGTTCGTGCCGATATGCAAATACATATGGCAATAGACAAATGCAGCAAGAAGCAAACACATAAGACAACAATTTAATATGGAGTTCACCCGAAATGCTTGGGTTGCATCTCCTTGAGCTCTACTCCACTCGGCTAGGCTCTCTAGGATTATGGCAACAGTTCTTTTACAAGTTCAACACTCAACTCCAATGTTTTACATAGAAACATTGGGCTCAGAACACCATCTTATGTGTTGGCTCTTGAAGCTCTTCGGATTTCTGGCTTTGGCTCTTGGCTCTCGGTCTAGCTCTAGCTCTTCGCTGGCTCTGACTCTTGCTCTAGCTATTTGGCTCAGGCTCTACTTCTGGCTCTTAGCTCTCACTCTAGCGCCTGCTCTCACTCACAGCTCTCAAACTTTACATGCCTCTATGAGTCACTCGACCTCCAAGCAACTCCAACAACAATACATTGTTGTCAATTGAGATCTCTAGCTTTTCATTCGACCTCCAAGTGATCGCAAATACTCTCTATGCATTCAATTTTTGTTCATTGTTCGCTCTTCTCTCTTCTTCTCTCCCCGTATCTCTATCACTTTGTGGGTTTAAGCTAGTTGCTTCCTGACTATTGATTTCTACGTTTAGCTCTCTCATTCCTTGCCTCTATCCATTTGAATCCCTTCTTCTACTATTATAGTCACTGCATCACACCTCACAGGGAAGTGGCCTCCTATTCCATAATAGATAAGTGTTAGGTTCACCAGAAACACTCGATCATTTGAAACAGCCATTATTTTGGTTTACTACAAGAATGCTTGCAAAACACAAATCTCTACCATCTCATCATCCACGTCGAACTTCAAAGTCTTGCACAATCTATTTTATGAATTTGTCAAATTCGATCATCGATCGATAGCATCTCCACCATTGATCTGGAGCCTCCAGATCCTACGGTCTCTGTCCATATCGCACAGGTAAGTTGCGTGACCTTTACTCATGTGATGTGAGTGGTTTTCTCTCTCATCCACTGGACACGTATCACCCAATGTATTGAATAGCGCGGGACTCGGTCACACCCACTTACCACTTGAATTGCTTGTGCTTCCCACCTTCTGACGAAACTGGCAATTCCCGTATGGTTTTATTCCTTTTCCTCGTGACCGAGTGCTTGGGGCTTTCCTTCAATAAGGGGGATGAAAATTGCCTCTATTTTTGGATTTGGCCTCCCAGTTACCAATTTGTGCCAATGTGTAGTCACCATGGGCCAACACTCAGTGTGCTCTGAACGAGGGTCCTCATTGTTCCGTGCTGACCACAAATTGCCATTTTTCAGAGGTTATTTCTAATAAGCTCGATATCCACAAGAATTTGTACTTCGGCATGAGTTTCTTTATAGAGTTTGGGTAACTTTAAGAGAGTTTAAGGATCCAATTTAGATCAAGCTTTCCCACTAAAAGAAATTTTGTTCCACCAAAATACTAATATAATTATTTGAGCAGTAAATGAGAGTAACAACACCCTCTTCCTCCAGCCTCCCTACACTTGCCTTTGCATAGTGCCTCTAAACCACAATATCTCCCTTCTTGGTTGGGTTGGTCATCTTGGGAAGAACGTTTTTCCTCCATGACTTCATGCAGAACTTCTGCTATGAAATTTACAGAAGGTATTTTGAACTTCTTTGTCTTGATCCTTGATCAAAAGTGGCTCAAACTAATGTGAAGTTTATCTGCTCCACAAAACTTTCATTTGTACCTCTTTGAAAAGTTGCCAACAACAACTATTAACAACAATAGGCATATAGACAACAACTGGATCGACTAACTCCTGCTTCAACAAAGAAACAAATTTCATGTCTTGTCAACCCTCCCATGTCATATATTTGCATACAAATGATTGACTAGATAACAGGCCAATAAAACATCCCTTTACAACAAATGACTCTTCAAGTCAAGCATGTAGGAAAAAGACCTTTAGGACTCTTTTCCAAAAGATGAAACACTTCATCATTATCTCCATTTTGGAGACCAAGTTAACTTCTCCCAAGCCAACATCACATGCATGTCATGCTCATGCATGCATTGCATCTTTCAACTTTCACTTAAGTACACTATACTTTTGAAGTTGAAATGAACATATTGTTGCAACAATAAAGTTAGTTTCATACTCAACTTCTTTCCATTTACCATTTTGGTAAGATCCTGCAACTTGCATTTATTCCACAAAGAAATGCAAACAGATGCATCAATAGACATGCAGTCTTAATTGGATAAGAATTCTAACCATTTCTTACCAATCCATTTCAAAGGTCCCTCCTTTGTTTGCTACATCAACATCAATATGTGAATCATCCTGAAACACATCAATCATGGAATCTTTATTTCCATCATTGCCATTTTCTTTTTCCAGCTTTTCCTTTAGCTTTGGTGGAAGAAGTGTTGGATTCAAAGTCCAACACCTTTCAGCAAGATGCCCTTGCTTATGGCAGTAAGTGCAGCACATGTGCTTCATTTTGTCAACATGACTTGCCTTGTTCTGTGGACCTTTGGTTGCATTCTTCTTTTCCTTCAAAAGTTTCCTGTATATGGCCATCCTCTTCCAACACCTAGAAACATAATGGTTATCCAAACCACAAAAGGAACATGCAATTCTTTTTCCATGCTTTACAAAATCAATAGGAATGTGTTTAGAACCAGATTCATACCTGCCTCTTTCACCTTTATTGCCTTCATGAGGAGGTGAAGCAAATGAAGAAGTGGTTGCCTTTGGAGCACCGTCACTTTCTTCAAGGCTGTCAGAGTTTCCACAACTCTCTGGTTCAAGTGTGTGCTTCTAAACACCTGCATCCTGCAAATGATCTTTCGAGCTATTTCATTCCTCTTGAATACAATCCTCACACTTCTGAGGTAGAGGACCTGTAATGAAACTCATTTTTGGAACTGTTTCAATGGCCTTCATGGCAGCTTTGGAACCCTCTCCATAAGACTATCCATAGTCAAGACCCAAATATTTAGGCCTTTCCTCAACCATTATTGGCTCAAAAATACCTTGTGCATGTTTGCCCAATCCTTTTCCTTCATAGCCGATCTTGGACATTAGCTTGGAAGCTATGCCTCTGGTATGTTTTTCAAAAGAGCCAATATAAGCATTCTTAGAATAATTTGAAGACAAACAAGAATGGCTTACCTCTTCTTCAAGCTGATACTTGGCCAAGGTTTCTTTGGAAACAAAGAGTTGTGACTCCAACTCATGCATCCTTTTTAGGTTCATATTTTCAATATCAGTTTGTCTCTCCATTTCTTGCAATTTGCCAGAAAGCATTTGCTTTTCTTCCTCCATGGAATTCAACTTCTCTCTAAGTATGCTGCTCTTCCTTCCATCGTCATGCATTTCTCTCACCATATCCATCATGGTGGACAAGTCTTGCTTCATGTTTCCATCAAAGGAACTTGGGAAGCAAGAAGAATTTGATAACTCACTTGTAGAAGTTGTCATTTCCAAAATGCACAAAAGAACATCAAACAAGATTAAAGATCTTATTTAGTAACCTCTTGCAACAACCTTTTGTGCTTCAAGGATTTCACTGAGGTCCTTTGAGATAGAAGAATGCCTTTATCCCTTCTTCCTTCTTGTCCTACCTAGACTGAGCTATCATTAGCTTTCCCTTCACCTCTGCAACTCAAACAATAGATAGTATACAACAAAGCGTACAATCAATAAGGCAACCAATCCTTGACTATCCAAACACCTTTCAGACAAGGAATATTTGCCCTATTAATCAAGGATTCCAATACAACCTTATCTGAAGGTTGGGTTAATCAATCTACTAGTTCTGATACCACCTGATCTGTAAATGGGGCTCTTAGGCTTCTTGTCTAACTTACAAGAACCTCTCCTACTTTTAAAGCTTTAAATTTTCCCATGCCTTAATGATTAACCAATGTGAAATTAAGAAATGCTTGAAAGTATAGGTGTATTCTTGCATGTGTTTTTAATGGTTTATGTGCTTTTAAAATTTGGTTGTTCATGCTGATATGTAAATACATATGGCAATAGATAAATGCAGCAATAAGCAAACACATAAGACAACAATTTAATATGTATTTCACCTGAAATGCTTGGGCTACGTCTCCTTGAGCTTTAGTCAACTTGGCTAGGCTCTCTGGGATTATGGCAATGGTTCTTGTACAAGTTCCACACTCCACTCCAATGTTTTACATAGAAACAATGGGCTCAGAACACCATCTTATCCCTTGGCTCTTGAAGCTCTTCGGCTTTCTCGCTCTGGCTCTAGATCTTGGCTCTTAGCCTTGAATCTTGCTTTGGCTCTTTGGCTCAGGCTCTGGTTCTAGCTCTTATCTCTTGCTCTGGCACTCGCTCTAGCTCTCAGCTCTCGGCCTTTACATGCCTCTGTGAGTCACTCAACCTCCAAACAATTCCAACAGCAATACACTGCTATCAATTGAGCTCTCTGGCTTTTCACTCGACCTTCAAGTGACCCCAAGGACTCTCTGTGTGTTCAGCTTTCACTCGCTATTCGCTCTTCTCTCTTCTTCTCTCCCCACTATCTCTATCAGTCTATGGCTTTAAGCCATCTGCTTCCTGACTCTTTGTTTCCACTTTCAACTCTCTCATTCCCTACCTCTATCCATTCAAATCCCTTCTTTGGCTATTACGGTCACTAAATCACACCTCACAGGGAAGTGGCCATCTATTCCATAATAGATAAGTGTCAGGTTCATCGGAAACACTCGATTGTTTGGAATGACTATTATTTCTGTTTACTCCAAGAATGCTCATGAAACATGAATCTCTGCCAACTCATCTTCCAAGTCAGACTTCAAAGTCCACACAATCTACTTTACGACTTTGTCAAATCTAGTAATCGATCAGTCACATCTCTACTGTTGATCTGGTGCCTCTAGATCCTATGGTCTCTGTCCATATCGTGTGGGTAAGTTGTGTGACCTTCACTCGTGCGATGTGAGCATTTTTCTCTCTCATCCGCTAGACATGTGTCACCCAGTGTATGGAATCACACAGGACTCAATCAAACCCGCTTATCGCCTGAAGTGCTTACGATATCCTATCAGTTTTTGCGTGGGACACACCTTTTGACGGAATCAGTGATTCCCATACTATTTTATGCCTTTTCCTTGTGACCGAGCGCTTGGGGCTTTCTTTCACTAAGGGGGATGCCTTGCGATACACAATGAGCACTTTAGCACTAATCGTGTATCAGAAACTACCTCTGTTTTTGTATTTGGCCTCTCGATTGTGAATTTGTGCCAGTGCATGGTTACCGTGGGCCAACGGTCTGCGCGCTTTGACTGAGGGTTCTCTTTGTTCCATGTCGACCACAAATTGCCATTGTTTAGAGGTTATATCTGATAAGCTCGATATCCACAAGACTTTGAACGTTGGCATGAGCTTCTTTACCGAGTTTGGGTAACTTTAAGAGAGTTTAAGGATCCAATTCACATCAATTGTCCAACAACCTGACAAATAGCACACCACAGCAGAGCCCCCATGCTTGACCTTGTTGGGGGTTTTTTGATTTGGGTAGCATCATATGTGTTATAGCCATGAAAAATGGTGGGGACACTAAATAACATGATGTTTCCAAGACCCAAAAATGGTTTGGGGAAATTCCACCTGGTTAGAGAGATATTAAAATAAGTAACATTTTTAATGGAGTTCCTAAGTCTAAACTTGGAAAATTAAAATATTAATGGGTATTGATATAAAATTGGGTGAGAAGGTTCTAAATGACATGGATCAAGCCAAATTTAATATTAGCCATTTATTATATATTTAATCTCATTCATTGAAGACTCAACATAAGAAGTATAAGAAGAGGCTTGAAGGTTAGTTGGAGACACACCAAGATTGATCAGTCAGTTCTATTTTCTGGAGCGGGGCTTGCTGAGAAAACTTGAAAAAGTGATATGTTGCAGTGTGGGGCAGTTAGTACATAGCAGAGAGACAAATATACTACTTGAGGGTTAGCACAGTCACTGAAGAGGCTGACTCAAGGGTAGCCAAAGCTACACAGACGCAGCAGGAGACATATAGAGGCCGCTAAAGATATGTAGAGGCTGAGGGGCCTGCATGGTTGACAAAGAAGGCCAGAGAGATGATACAGAGCCTAGAAGAAGTGACAGAAGGATTTTCGTGGGCAGACTAGAGCTAAGAGAATGAATATCTGCCTCTGAGAAGAGGTATTACTACCATGTAACAATCTATATTGGGTGATCCGTTTCTCACACCCTAGTTGTACTCAATAATTTGCATAATAGTAAAACCCTCATAACTGTTGTGCCAATTTTCCCGCACTGTGTTTTTCTAGGGATGATTATATAAAAATAATGATGTACCTTGTGTGTTTGTCTCAGTAATTGAGTTGATGATATGTATATGACTTAAGGTTGCATTTGTGTTTATTTCAATATTTATATTAATAAATAACGTGTTAATGGAATAAACAAGTAGGTGAAGTAAACCAGGTAATGCAGTAGTGGTTTCTAATGTCTTAGAATTAGAAATTTCAACATGGTATTAAAGCGTTGCAGATCACAGGAGAACTGAAGGCACCAACGATATCAAAAATTTGCAGTAGTAATAGTTGTCCCAAGAGACAGAATTGCTCCTAAGTAGAAGACAACAAAGAAGGAGTGACACAGAGGACCTGTATCATCATTTCAAGCAAAAGCATGGGTCAACACAGAGGAAAAGAAAGGAAAAGGAGGCTCATAAGGACCCACGCCATCCTACTCAGTCAGGTATGCTTGACACAATTGGCCAGAGGAGTGATTAAGCCTTTGTTGGGATTGCGTAGAGCTGGAAGGCTCAATTTCTTTAGTTTTCGGGACCTAAGGAGCTCTGGCTAGATGCTGGTGGGGTGTTGTTTCTATCAAAGAAGAATAGTACCTAATGGAATAGAACCAAGGTAGAGGGAGTCACTACCTTGACATATTTCTAGCCAAAAAATCCATATCCGAGTTGTAATTGCAAAGATCATTGGAGAGGAGTGGTTTGACATTTGGCCGAAATATTTCCAGTAGGAAAATCAAGACTTAGAAGGAGATCTTCAGGAGGGAAGTCAAAACTCAGAGGAAGTCCAGTAGAGGAGTGGAGATGGTAGTGAATAGACTGAGGGATCAAGACAAGTCAGATGGGGCTTCAAAGTTTGTCATCTAGAAGGTTAGGATCCTCGAAGTCCTGGATAGACATCACATCAAGGGATTCGCCTTGAGAACCATGGCTATCCCAGTCAACCCAACTGATAATAAGAAGTATGAAGATGCAATGGCGAGGTAAAAGTACATAATCCTTGATGGGTTCAAGGATCATGTCGTACCACATATTTTTGAAAAGAATACAATAAAGGAGATGTGGGATATGTTGACAAAGTTGTATTAGGGCACTTCTATGCAGTAGAATATGTTATTAGAGAATTAGTTGCAGTTGTATTAGATGTAGAAGGAGGAGAAGATACATCTATACCTCATCAGATTGCAACAGATTCATGGCCAACTTACTTCCATATGGGCCACACTAGATCAAGTGTTCACGGGGAGGACTACCGTAAATTGAGTCGTCGAGGAGTGGGAGACACCTGTCCAAAAACCATTTTGGTCAGATCTAATCTTCGAGGACGAGAAGAGATATGGGCATCTCTTCACCAAGAAGAGGTAATATGGTTGACCAAGGTAGGGACTAGTGGGAAGGGAGGTTGAGTGAAGAAAGAGGAGTGGGAGGATGCAGCTCTAGTTTCTACACAATAACCCTAGAGAAGAGGTGGGTTGACATCGATCTGTAGTTAGGAGGACTACAAGGGATGAGGGGTAGGATCCTTGAGGGACCCAAACTCTTTAATCATATCTGGCTATGGGAGCCCCAAGTGACAGTAGCAGGATGATGGATGTCGGTGGAAGCAAGATGCAGATGGAGCGGTAGAACAGTGCTAGAGTTCAGGGATTTGTAGCAATGCAGAGAGGGTTGTAGTAGTGCAAGAGGCACAAAGGAGGTTGTAGTAGTGTAGGAAGGCACAAAGGTAGTTGCAATAGTATGAGAGGCACAAAGTTGTTGTAGAACCAAATAGGCAGTAGAGGGAGCATAAGGTAGTAGCAAAGGGAGCTTTAGCATCATGGGGTTTTCTAGCGAGACAAGGATGTCAGTAGTTGGGTAGATCAGTAACCAATGTCTTACTAACTGAGTTTCAGTCCAGCAGTAGCAGTGGTAGAGCTATAGGCATCACGATGTAGGATGATGAGAGAGGGCTATAGTGCAGATATAGTGTTGGGAGAAAGGACCACCAGCAACAAAAATGCAGAGGGAGCTGCAATACAGATGTAGCCGTGGCAGTGGCAAAGCCATGGGAAATAATACAGGAGCCAACAATGCAGAGGATGTTAGGCAATAGGCCAAATATCAAAAAAGGTAACGGTACCGGATGATCAGCATGATGTTCAGTTGTGGAGCATTACTAGAGCACATTCCTTGGTAAGAGGGAGTGTTGATTTGGGGTAGCATCGAATGTGCTCTAGCCATGAAAAATGGTGGTTACGCTAAGGAACATTACGTCTCCAATACCCATAAATGATTTGGTGAAATTCCACCCGGTTATAGAGCTATTAAAATAATTAACATTTTTAATGGAGTTCCTAAGTCTAAACTTCGGAAAATTAAAATATTAATGGCTATTAATATAAAAATGGGTGAGAAGGTTCTAAATGACATGGATCATGCCAAATCCAATATTATCGATTAATTAGAGATTTAATCTCGATCACTGAAGACTCAATAGGAAAAGTATAAGAAGAGGCTTGAGGGTCAGTTAGAGACATACCAAGATTGATCAATCAGCTTGATTTTCTAGAGTGGGGCTTGCTAGGAAAATTCAAACAAGTGATTTGTTGCAGCGAGGAACAGTGAATACATTGTAGAGAGATAGATATAGTGCATGAGGGTTAGCACAATGACTGAAGAGGTGGATGGAAACGCTGCCAAAGCTATGTAGAGGCAGCTAGAGACTGCACAAAGGCCGAGGGGCCTGCATGGGTGACAAAAAAGGCCAGAGAGTTGATGCAGAGCCGAGGAGAAACACCAAAAGGATTTTTGTGGGGAAGACTAGATCTGAGAGGCTGAAGGTCTATCTATGAGAAGAGGTATTACTGTCATGTAACAATATTTGCTGGGTGATCTATTTCTACTGAAGAATCTGCATAATAATAAAACCTTGGGAACTCTTGCACTGATTTTCTTGCATTGAGTTTTTCCAACGATGATTGTCCAAAAATAATGGTGTCCCTTGTGTGTTTGTCTAAGTATTTTAATTGTTGATTTGTATATTAGTTAAGGCTGCATTTGTGTTTATTTCAGTATATATACTTATAAATAACTTGTTAATGGTATAAACAAGTAGGAGAAGTAAACAAGATAATGCCGTAGGGGTTTATAACATGTCAGACTTAGAAATTTCAATAGGTTTATGGCTTCAGGTGAATTGAACCCTCTCCTATAATAGAATTCGCATACACCAGACAATGGTCATTATCGTGCCCTTGGCTCTTGAACTTCAAGTACTATACTTCCATGCACACCTCTAGTTTAGTTTCATTGTCTTTCTTCAAGCTCTGTAATTCTAGGTGTAGGCTCTGTAACTGAGAGTGGATCTATTGCACCCCCAAGGTGGCATACTGAATAGGTGATGCATGCAACCTCATCGTGATTTCTGAGGCTTTTGCCTAGGTTCCTATCTTCTGTTGTGACCGAGAAATTCTCAGGTGGGGCAGAAGCGATGCTATAAACAATTTGTGGTGCTCGCTATGTGGGAGCTGTATGTTAGATTCTTGAATCTGACACTTCAACCTTTGATCTAATTCCCAAGGCATCTCATCGACCCTGATTGTGATTTCTTTCAATCCAATTATTGACTATGAGTCAGACTTATCCTTACTAATCTTCTCATTTAAATATGCCTTAGTCTCTGCTAGCAGTACAACAAGGTTATGAGAACAATACTTAACATACCAAGTTAGAGTGCGATCCTGCAATGTGGTAACTAATTGTGCCTTATTTATATTGTCATGAATAATCTATTGCGTTGTCCATAAAACATTCACAACAAACCAAAACTGCTATGTTTCTTCACTCTCTATACCCTTAAAGATTGACAAATTCATCGTGTTCACCATATTGAATGGTGGAGGTGGAGGTGTCAGCGAAGGTGCATGTGGTGGAGGTGGGAGTGGAGGTGGAGTGGAAGGATTATTTTCTCAAGGAATCCCCTGAGTGTTTCGATGAACAACGGTTTGTGGCCCGAGTCTGCTCTGCCCCTTCATCATCACTTAAAGGAGGTCTAATCAATTGACTATACTCTGGTCCTAAACCTTCGTGGTTTCTAAAGGGTCGTCCACTTCGTGTAGCTTTTAACATAAAGGTAATGGCATGAGCCATTTTTCGCATATCAGGATTCTAATCCAAGTATTCAATTATCTTTAGTACTTACCTTGCGGTCCTTTGAGAAATTGTCACTCTGCTTTCCTATAACTGACTAAGGTATCGACCACAAATTCTATAACAAATCCTCCCAAAATCGGATCGAGCCAATGATCAAAACCATGCATGATCTTGTTTTCAGAATCTTATAATCGTTGCACTAATTCTAGAGTCCAGACTATAGGACTGTTGAGCTTTCACCTTCCTCGATAAGCTGTTAATTTAACTAACCACTCATACAGTTCAGTGGGAAAAGTGCAGAATAAGATCTCGTGTATCTCTGTATAAAGATACCCATTCAACCACTCTTCCTTCAATAGGCATGGATTCGTGTTTTATTTTCCCACGAACTTGTGAATCTTTCGATCCAACCACTCTTCAATTTTTTTCTTGCTCAGATTCTAGCGATGTGACATCACACATATCCTTCATGTAGATCCTAGTCCCAAAAATGGAACAATTTGTTGGCTTAGGGGGTCCTAACCCAGGTTCAGTGATAGTTGTACCAACCAACAAAACCCTACACTATTTGGCCCTTTTGGCAACTACCCATGTAGTGGATGTTGCAATCTCACCTAAAGTAGTATGAGGCGATGCAAGAATCCAGTTTCTGCATCCAGATACTGCTGCATTGTCTTCCAGTGCCTCAGATCTTCCTTTGCGTAGATCAACATACTCTTAGGGCACGTTCCTGCAACTCAATTACAGTAGTCTTCAAATGTTCATGAAGGTCTATGATCAATCCTTGCGGACCTTTAAAAATCAATTTGTCTACCTACACGCGTCAGAGAGTAGCCCTAAATTAGTGGTCATGCAAATTTACTTAAGTTATTAAAAAATATCAGAGAACTCATCAAAGTCTTCGCGAAAGTACTTAAATATGCATTGTGTACATCATTAACATTTATTCAAGAGAGTCACGTAACATTCAATAAATATTCCATAAAGAACATCATTCATAGATATTATATAGCATTAATAGAAATAACCAATAATATGCGAGAATTCTTTGGAAACTGTCTTTATTGATCTTCAATTCAAGATTAAAGACTCAAAACTACCCTACGAACTTAGCTGCAGGGGTCCACACACTCAGCTGCAAACTCTACCTAGGTCTTTGTGGAATGAGCTACAAAGCCTTTCTTCTATCTTACCCACTTCTATTCACTATCACTTCCCCCTTCTACTTATTCATTTTTTTA
Source organism: Pinus taeda (assembly GCA_000404065.3). Lineage (NCBI taxonomy): Eukaryota > Viridiplantae > Streptophyta > Pinopsida > Pinales > Pinaceae > Pinus > Pinus taeda. The sequence continues at coordinate 189,704 of APFE030924248.1, forward strand.
GACTCTCTAAGACACGCATATTTATAGCCTTTTGTCATATAATGGCATGGTTTGCGGACCATGGGTGAATCTCAAAATTCACTCAAACTCTACATTAAACAAGGGGCCAAACTACTTTGATTCCTATTCATCTACGCGCTCCACATCCACAAATCATGGAGACTTTACATTATTTACAAAATTGTATAAAAATTTGCGTTGTCTTAATCCCAAACTAACCTAGGGGACCCCATCCCAACAACAACATCAAATGATCAATCTTTTGATGGACCATTACCATGATAGTTAATATGATGTTAAATCTCCATGTGAATAGGGCATGAAAATCCACTGAATGTTACAATTTTAGTTGATCCATGTGGCTCTAGAGATACACACAAGACAAATAGGGCTTATGTAAGCTCGAAAATCAAAGTCATTGTAACGCTTTTGAACTAGGACTAGAGCATAGACCTTATCATCCTCATCACAATGTTGTGAATGGTTCATCCATCCGAGATCATATGGGGGAGAAAGAGTGAGTCAAAGTTTTTGTCAAAGTTGGAACGTGGGCTTGGTTTAAGTGTCCCACAATTTGACCTACCCTAGGGCATGAAACCAAGCTCCTGAAAGTAGGTGAAATTTTCTCCTCTTTAATTTGTGTAATAACCCTTATGTTAGAAAAAATTGAAAAAATGCCCTACTTTAATAAAAAAATCAAAATATAAATGAGGTGGCGGGCCACCACCCAAAACTATATTACACAAAATCAAATTTTTATGGGTTGACGAGTCATGACCCCTGTTGGACTGCCCTCAAACTCCGCACTATATAAACAAAATTAAAATTTTAATATGGGTTGGTGGTCATGACCCCGCCGAACCCCTAGTCCACTGCACACGTATATACTATATTACATGGTGGTTGGTGGGCCACCTCTGGTGGACCCAACCCACACCCCAACAAATATATGCCATACACAAATGAGGCTACTGGTTGTTGAACCCATGGCCAGAAGGAGGTCTACCCCACCCAAGCGGTGGCCATATATGGCACACTCAATGTGCAACCAATAAGCCATGTAACAAATGCGCCACCATTAAATACACCCCAAAACTAACCAATCGTATGAGTTTAAAAAAATCTGCACCTAGTTTTAAAAAAAACAAAAAAATACTATAATGTATTAAAATGGGAGGGGTTGGCTTTGACGGCCCGACCCCTCCTCAACTAATTTCTATTATTACCATTACAAAAAATGAATTTTGTTGACAACTTCGCCCAAAAATTTATATAAAACCTCATTTGTCAATGCGCCTGGTAGCATGGAAGTGCCAAGAGCCTGCATGGAAATTCAGGCGATAATTTTTTTTAATTAATTTATTTTAGGTGGAACCATGGGCCCAGAGAAAAGGTAGGCAGAACCACGATTCTGCGAAATTTCCAAGAGGGTGAAATTTTTGCCATGTCCAAATTGGACAAATTTTATGTTGATCTTACACCTATCACTGACACAAACTTGATGGCATAGTCAGTTTCTTGATCTGAGCAACTGATTTCCATATGACCCAGTGGAGGGAATATTTGAGGAATCTAGAGGGAATCTAAAAGATTCCTTATGCCCAACATTTCCACATTCTTGTAATTCAGAAATTTTATAGTCGATTTTGCACTATTCAATGCCACATATCTGATCGTGCATTCAAATTTTCCATTTTATCATTTCATTTTTCAACCACTTTTCAAAGTGGAGTGTAGATGTCAACAATCATGTGCGAGTAGCCATTTCCATGAGATCCGATGCCATGAGATTGGAGGTATGACCCGCTTCACCAGTTTGACATCCTTTTCTTCATATGGTCTGAGGATGTGAGGTATATGGAGTGTGTTCATGTACTTCTTTTTTCTATGAGATCCATTATGCTGCATAGATTCCTATTTGATGTTTGATGTGGGATCTTGTTTTATTACTTGTTTCATGATTCCTCCTTGATGTGATATGGAATCATCTGTGGGATGTACTTGTTGTGATGATTTGTCATGTATTGTTTGAGATCCATTTGTTGTATGTTGATGGAATACTCATCTGTCGCCATGTATGTTTGCATTGACATCCCTTTTATGCCATGTTGGTGGGATACTCATTATCATCATGCATGAGTTTAGGTCATACTGATAGAAGTCCGTTTTTTTAATGAGAGTTCCTGCAGCGGAACATCTCTTGGAACCACTCCTGCATGAGGGCATTTCCCTTGTATGATAGCTACATGAACACCTATGCACATCATCACTATTGACAATAGTTAATGCAACGGTCTACACCATCTTAACATCGAGGGCTGGAGATGTAGTCCCTCCTAGATGAACTCCGTTATCAATGTCTTGTTATTTTATGTTGCTAATGATTGTCATGTTCCTTATTCTTTACAACATGCATTTATGTTCCTTTATTCTATTTTCATTGCAAATCTAATCACATCACGATAGAAAAAGATCTTGGTTAAATATGGGAGTTCAGTCAACTTAGATCAAGTTTGGTATCAAAGAAGTCTTTGCGTGGATGTGAATTGAAAGCGTGAACAATGGAACGTGCAACGATAGAGGATGAAAAAGCAATGTATGAGACCATGCTCAAAATGGAAATAATGTATGAAGCTCTACAGAAAGAGAGAGGAAAAGGAGCGATTGCAGCTTTAGTCATGAACCACAGAAGACGTCATGGAAGAACTAAAGCACAACAACTGGAATCTTCAAACATTGAACGTTGAATTGAAGATTCTTCTACATTAAGAGAAAGAGGAGAAGCATAGTTTGCTATGATAGCTGCAAGCTAATGATGAGGCCTTGGAAAAGTTGTAGCGTAACACATGTGAGGTAAAAAGTAGTTCTCCACCTTCATGTATGGTTCTTGATGATGATTTCATTGCTTTCGAGAATCATACCACAAGAATTGGCTCCAAATTGTTGAAGTGAATTGGGTATGAAGGAAAAGGCTTAGGCATTAATGGCCAAGGCATTCTCAACCCCATGAAAGTATAAGAAATACCCCGTCAGGTAAGACTTGGACATCTCAGAACAAATGTTGGGGAATGCACCGAGACAACTAGAAAACCACCAACAACAGATAATGAAAAACCCTCATTAGTTCTTTCCAAATCAACAGAGGAGTTAAAAGATGTTGATTTCGTTCCGATTTCATATTAAAATAGTATTATTTCTATTGGATATTTGGAGATCCCAATTACAGGGACAAACATGAGGCTCCTTACCAGGATGAGGCACGAGGAGGAAAAACAACATGGTGTTAATAACCAAGGCATAACTCAACCATTGGAGGTTTTACAGAGACTTCAATTTCCAGGCTTGAGATACACCGAGGGAGACTACTTGAAGGTGTTAGATGCTTCCGAGACATCATTGAAATCGTCGAGGAAAGAGAATGATGGCAACACATCCCCATCCTCCCATGGCAGTTTCCATTGTAGGGAAAGAGCTGAGGCAAGCTTTGATCACCATAGTGACATCAGAGATGGCAAGGAAAGGTATAACCACTCTCGACATTCGAATGTTCATTTCGATTATAATCATTTTGTTAAATATGGACATAAAACATGGCATCAAGAAACATGTACCTTTTGTGGATTACATAACCATACATTTTCTAACTGTTGGAAAAGAATAGCAGCACACAACAAGATGAGGGGTGAAAGAACCTCTAAATAGCAGGCAAATAAACATGTTAAATGGATTTGGAGAAATAATATGTATTGTAATCATTTCAACAAATGTGGCCATCAGAGAGCTACTTGTTGGAGGCTCCATCTAGAGTAACGCCTTAGAGACAAAGTGTTGGTGCATGAACCAGGTGAAACAATTGTTCGAAAAGCTAATCCATCATAGGGGGATGACGCATTCATAGCGATAAGTGAAAAAAGGTTTCTAGATATGTTAGCTTGTCATGGTCGTGATTTTGTAAATCATTTCTTGCATTTTAAAATGTACAAGCGATGATGTGTTTTCCATCACTTATCAAGCAATAATGATGTGTCATCTTGTTTTGTGTTGCATTTTACACTCCGAAAGAGATGTTGTGTTTCCATCACTTGTCAAAGCAGAAATAGTGTTTGGATTTATTGTTGTAAATGATGTGTCACAGTGATGATGTGTTTTCCATCACCTGTTGAAGCAAAAAATGATATGTTGGCCTTGTTTCATAACTTCAATATCGTTTCCATTTGATGTAAACTTGACCATCAAGTATTTGTTCTAAACTCATGGAAAGTATGGGATTCTTGGGTTATTAGTTGGTCATGAAAGTCAACCATGTAATTTTCAAAACAATGTACTACAGGTTGTAGAGGTTGTAGGCATCGGCTCATTCCTTAAGGCTCTGAAGAAAAAAGGTGAAGGAGATTGAAGCGAGACCTTTCAGGATGCTTGTGATGTAGAAAAGGTACAGAGAAGTTGCAAATTTTTTTTCATGCTTTCGGAGGACCAAAATCTCCTTAGTGGGGAGGATTGATCCAGGTGGATCAAGAGACACGCAGAAGACAAAGAGGGCTTATGTAATCTCAAAAATAAAAGTGACCAGAATGCTTTTGAACTAGGACAAGAGCGTAGACCTTGTTGTCTTGAGTGTAATGGTGAAAACGGTTCGTCCATCCAAGCTCATATGAGGGAGAATGAGCTAGTCAAAGTTTTGCTCAAAGTTAGATCGTGGGCCAAGTTTAAGTGTTCTACAATTTGATCAACCCCGGGGCATGAAACCTAGCTCCTAAAAGCAGGCAAAATTGTTGCCTCTTTAATTTTTCTAACAACCCTTATGTTAGACAAAATTTAAAAAATGCCCTTTTTTAATAAAAAGATCTAAATATAAATGAGGTGGTATGAAACCACCCCCACCACCCCAAATAATATTACTTGAAATCAAATTTTTATTGGTCGATGAGCCATGACCCCTCTAGAGCTCCCTCAAACTCCACAGCGCATAAAAAAAATTTAAATTTTAATATGGGTTGACAACCATGACCCTAGGTAACCCCCTGTCCACCGCACATGTATATACTATTTTACATGTGGGTGGGACGGAAACCTCCAGAGGGCTTGGTCGACACTGCAACAAACATATGTCATATTGAAATGAGGCTGGTGGGAGTTGAACCCACAGCCAGTGGGAGGGCCATCCTTGCCCACGCGATTGCCCCATATGACACACTCAATGCGCAACCAATAAACCATGTAACAAACACGCCACCATTAAATACACCCCCAAACCAACCAACTGTATGCCATTTAAAAAAATCTGCGAACAACTTTTTAAAAAACAAAAAAGGACTATAATGTATTAAAATGGGAGGGCAGGGTTTGAACACCCGACTCCTCAACTAATTTCTATTATTACCATTACACCAAACGACTTTTGTTGACAACTCTGCCCTAAAATTTATATAAAGCCTCATTTGTTAGTGTGTCTCGTAGCATGGAGGAGTGAGGACTCTGCACGAAAATCAAGGAATTTTTTTTTTTTAATTAATTTATTGCAAGTGGAACCATGAGCCAAGAGAAAAGGTAGGCAAAACCATGATTGGGTGAAATTTCCAGGAGGGTGAAATTTTTTCATTGTCCAAATTGGACAAATTTTATGTCAATCCTACACCTCTCAGTGACACAAACATGATGGCACTATCTGTTTCCTGATCTGAGTAGCCAGTTTGCAGATGACCCGGAGGAGGGAATCTTTGAGGAATCTAGGGCAAATCTAAAATATTCCTTAAGCACCATATTTCTACTTTCTCCGAATTCAGAAACTTCATAGTCAATTTTGCACTATTTTATGCCACAAATCTAATGGTGTGGTCAGATTTTCCATTTGATCATTTCATTTTTCAACCACTTTTCAAAATGGAGTGTAGATATCAGCATTCATGTGTGAGCAACCATTTCCATGAGATCCGACGCCACAGGATTGATGGTACTACCTACTTCACCAGTTTGACATCTTTTTCTTCAAATGGTCCTAAGATGTGATGTATATGTAGCGTGTTCATGTACTTCTTTTTGCTATGAGATGCATTATGCTACATCGATGCCTGTTTGATGTTTGATGTGGGATCTTCTTTTCTTACTTGTTTCATTATTCCTACTTGATGTGATGTAGAATCATCTATGGGATGTACTTGTTGTCATCATTCGTCATGTTTCCTTTGAGATCCCTTTGTTGTATGTTGATGGGATACTCATGTGTCACCATGTATGTGTGCATTGAGATCCCTTTTATGCCATGTTGGCAAGATGGTCATTATCAACATGCATGAGTTTAGGTCATACTGATAGGAGTCATTTCTTCTCAGAAGAGTTCCTGCAGTGGAACATGTCTTGGAGCCAGTCCTGCGTGAGGGAATTTTCCTTGTATTATAGCGATGTCACCACCTATGTACATCATCACTATTGACAACACTTAATGCAACGACCTACACCATCTTGAAATCGAGGGTCCAGAGACGTTGTCCCTCCTGGATGAACTCCATTATCAACATCTTATTATTTTATGTTGCTGATGATTTTCATGTTCCTTCTTATTTACAACATGCATTTATGTTCCTTTATGCTATTTTAAATGAAAATATAATCACATCACAAAAGCAAAAGATCTTGGTTAAATCTGGGAGTTGAATCAACTTGGATCATTAGTTAACGATAATTGTGGGATTATGTTAATTAATCTGGTTTAAAAATTAATGAACAACAATTAAATATGGAAGAGAATTTGGCAGCACCCCCAAATTCGGGCCTACCTCCATATTTAGTGGGGCTGACTTGAGATATTCAAGAATTAGAGGAGATATTGTAGGGAAAGACTATCTGAGTGATCGAGAAGGCAATTTTCGACCAAATTGAGCTCAGAAAGAGGTCTTATTCACTAATTTGGATATTTTTCACACATTGGTGCATGTATGAGGAGATATAGAGAATTTTAAAACAACATGTTGCCATATTGAGCTAATATAGAGGCCCAATAGAAGATGGACCAAGGAGATGTAGCCCAGGAGGGGTGAACTACTTCATAAAAACAATATTTTAAAGTGTCTCTTTGATGGTTTGTTGTAATTTGAATGTTTGTCGTTCATTATTTATGTTTGAAGCTACTTTTCTCATGAATGTCATTTTAAACTTAAGGAAATTTAGTTCTTTACATGGACAAACAACTATGGAAATCAAATTGCAAGAAGAAATAAGCAAGCACAAGTTTAGAAATATGTAATTATTATTAGCACAACAAAATTAAACATACAAAAATAGATCATTATGGCCATTTGTTCTTTCTTTATAAGATTTTTCATTCCATTAGAGTTGATTATATTTCCTGGTTTCCCTGTGATACCCCTTAATTGAACTTCCTTTCCTTCCTAATAAAATTTCAGGAAATTGTTGGAAATAATACTGAGAGGGGGGGTGAATCAGTATTATCAAATTCTTTTCAATATGACTTCCTAATTTATACTTAATTCAATCCTTAGATATTGATCATTAACTTGTATATCAGTATCATATAATAATGAGCATAAAACAAGAAAAATAGATAGTCACACTAAAAAACACCAGATATAAGGTGGAAACCCAATGTGGGTGAAAACCACCTGCTGCAATATGTCTCTATCTTCTTTCAAT
>APFE030924248.1:210256-294692 GCA_000404065.3 Pinus taeda
TATGTTGCAGTCAGTCATGGCGACATTCTATATGCTGGCACCTGAGTTTGCAGTGTAGTACCATCCTTTTCCATCATGTTCAGTTGGTTCCTTTTGGGATCAGTCTTTGATATCAGTGGTCCGTTTTATTTCTCAGCATCATTGACAGTTTTATATGTGATATTCAGACATGTACTTGTTCGATCATGATCAGATGATCCATTATGTATTTTCCTGTCATTTATACTTGTATAGTTAGTGGATCCGCTTGTACTTGATATGCGGACATGCTTTGCTTCCTCTGAGCATGGCTATGCCCGCCTCCGACGGTGTTTCTTTCTGATCTCCTTTTGTGGCTTGGCAGGCTGAATTCTGGTGAAGTACTCCTCAGCTTTTGGGAGATTTCCTTTTCATGTACTTGCTTAATATATTTCGGCCCTCATGTACCCCTTCTGATCTCATATATTAGGGGGCATCTGTTATAGCTCCAAATCTCACTATTATGGTTTGTGATGCTGCACTCATGGCCTAGGGAAACCCCTCCTTCCAGACCTGGTCTCAAATTTGAAAAACAGTGTTTTATTCCCTGTACGCGACATTGCCCTGAGTTAAATGAGTGTATACGTGGGTCCATATATACCCAACCCGGGTATATGTATTAAAAAACTTAAAAAAATATTAAACTTCTCATTTTCGACCGGAGATCACGGGTTTTACCTACTGATCACTTGTTAGTGCCTGTGGCCCCAACTGTTCCCAATCAATTCTTAACTAAAAATTACTTTGGGATTGGTATAAAAAGACATCAAAGGGAAGGCCTAAAGGAGGAGAGAAGAGAGAGAAATGTTATTATACTGAGATTTTCCCCTTGACCAGGTCTAAAGACCCTTGTGCCTTCTGCACTTCCCCCATTTGTACAAGAAACCCTTGTTTCCTTGTGGTTTGATGTTCATCCCTTAGCTATGGCATCATGGAGTGAGTCTTGGAAGGAGATATGCTAGAGGCTTGAGGCGGGACGGATCCGGAAGGAAGCTGTGCTTGGAGCCTGCAAAGGTTTTTCAGATGATATTACTCCTTTTGTAATTTCTATTTGTCTATAATAAAGAAACACTTCTTGATTCCCGATATGCTTCTTCTTTATGTTTATGATGTTCATGTTTGAATTTCATGTATGAATGGTTGTTTAAAGTTCATAACTAACTTCCTTCTTTTATAACATAAAGATGATTTTTGTATAAATCTTTGTCCATATACTGGTGCATTCTTTGGAATTGTTGGTTTTGCAGGGCAAAGGAGCAAAAGGGACGTGAAGAAGGGTTCGGACCCTTGAGGAACTACTCGAACGTAGGACCTGAGCTACGTCCTTCTTACTTTAGAATTAGCTTTTGCTAGCATAATGGCTGTGTGTATGCGTGTTTCTTTGTTTAGACAACTTTCAGTCTGCTAGGGTTCCACCCAAAAGTCCTAGGGGATAAAATCCCTCAACAAATATTAGTAGGAATGGATCACCGATAATGATATCCTATTTCGATTGTTGCACACAAAACTACTCCAAGAGACTGCAAATAAGATATCATTATGATTTTCCAAAATACAAATTGAGTTCCATTAAAAAAGGGTGTCTTGGTAGTGAAAACTAAATCCTCGATGCTTATCTTAACATATTTCCTTTCAAGCGACCAATCTCCTTTTGAAGGGCCTTCTTATGATACCAATTGTTGGGAACAAATTGGGGGGCGGGGTGGGGAGGGGGTGGTGGTGAATCAATATTTTTATTCAATTATTCTTCAATTTCAAATTCTAAAATTTATATGTGACTTTACTTCTAGAAACTTGTGTGTGTATGTGTTATTGATAAATAAAAATAGCATTTATGAACTTTACTTATTTTCAGCTATTTTACAAACTATCATTTCATTACTTAATCATTATGCAGTAATCATGAGTAGTAAAGAGTAGATATGTCATAACACATAATCAACACATCAACACATACAGACATTGAGATTTTTAAGTGGAAACCTAATTTTCGAGAAAACCATCATTGTGTTTGTCTTTGTCTTCTTTCTTATTGTAAATAAAATCTTCTTACATCTTGTATTCACGCAAACTCTTACAATCATGCAGGTAAGCCGCATTTCACCCAATTTCCAAATTGGACCCACACCCAATAATATTCTCAAGCATTGAATATCAATAACCTCTCCTAAACCAAACACTTATCAAGCAAATATGCTCAAACTGTATACCAAGGTACCAAATACCGAATACAAAATAACTAAATTCAAATTAAACCTATGCAACAATATCACTGACATACAATGTCACATCAAACAATTAATGAAAAAAAAAAGTAAACAATTCAAGACTCATTCACTATCATAACCAAGAAATACCATTTTATCCAAACTCAATTTATAATATATACATGATTGTCATTAAGGGGATGCATGTATATATGCATTTCTCATCCATATTACTTATGCATAGATCTCAAAACATTATTTTCACCAAACCATTCTCTCTGTCAAACAAAAATTTTGTATATAATTCATTATGTATCTGGAATTTGTACATGAACCATGACAATATCAAAAATTACAAATACCTTTTGTATATAATAATCTCTGTCAAACAAAACTTTTGTATATAATACATTTTGTATCTAAAATTTCGTACATGAACCATGACAATATTTGAAATTTGTACATGAAGTCCACCAATATTTAGGCTCCATGTGGTTAAAATTTTACCTTTTGAAGCTTCACATAAAAAATGTTACAGTGAAAATTCCACGATGACCTATTTAAAGTAATGAAACCCTAGAATCCAAAGCTCTCATACCAAATGTTATGGAACCAACTCACAAATAGATAGATCAACGACTTAAGAATTATCCTCTTAGAGTGGCAAAACCTCTTTTAAATTACATAAATAAACAATTCTTTAATGACACAAATGATAAGACCTCCTTTGTATATACATGAATCTAGGGTGTCACAATATATTCGAAGCCTACATAACCATAATAATGTAAGGGCACAAAAATAACAATAGTGGGCTTCTACGGGACATAAAAAATAACAAGATGGGGGTTACATGGGTACAAAAATAACAATAAGGGGGCTACACTAAAAATAACAGTAAGGGGATACACTAGTATTATAGGGACCTAACAGGTGGTCTCGGGAAACTCCCAAGGGTTGGGGATGGAGACAGTTTTCTTTGGGGAGCCCTCAACAGGTGGGTAGAGACAGAAAAATTCTTCAAGGGATGGTGAAAAAATTATGATACATCCAAGAACTAGTTTAAATGAGATCACTATATGGTGAGGGTCAAGGTGGTTTAACCTATGGATTTCCTTAGTTGTTTATTGATTGGTCTATCAGATCAGATCCGATATTCATGCTTAGAATATGCTACGAGTTATTCGATAAAAAATATATTTGGTCCAGGGTAATATAAGGTTGGGTGGTATATGGAAGTCGACTTAATTTGGTTTTGCATATGGTTAATAAGAGATAATTTTCTCTTGTATTTGATGAGTAATGTACTTGTTATTATGTGGATTTAATGTTTTTCTATCATTGTTATTTTGATGGTTATATGTTGGTTATAAGTATGGTTTATGACAAAATTTGGTTATGGATCTTATCATGTTTGGTTGATAAATGATTGGTTAATAAATGCATGACTTAAATATTATTATTGAAGCTATTGTGAGAAAGAATTGGGCCTTGCTTGTAAACCTTAGATGCATTTCAGATATCTATGTTGAGATATGCATTCATGACTTGTAGATTTCATGTTCATCATGTGTTTGATGGAATTTACGTCATTATTAGCCTTGGTTAGGTCAATCCTTTGATCAAGTTTTGTCTTTTATGGTTTTTCTTGGTCATTTGTTATCTTGGAAACTCTCATCAGGTTGTGGGCATTGGTTTGGAGGCTAGCCCTAAAAAAGTGGCTTAAATCTCAGAGTCTCTAACTCAAAACTAGTTGAAAAGGACTACAGTCTCTCCCTTGCAGGCTTATGGGAGCCACTGAAGGCTTTCAGTTGCATGGAGGCCTTCTCATGTGAGTGACTAGGGGTTTAGTTCAATGAAAGGCTAGGTTAACTAAGGGGTTGGACACCTAAAGTGGTTAGGCTATCCCTGGATCTCCGGTAGCACCTGAGGGAATTCACTAAGGTCCTAGGTTTTCAACTCCATTTCCTTATGGTAATATAGGAGGTTGATTCTTATCATAGTGACCCGCAACTAATGTTTACCCCAGGAAACTGGTGAAAGATAGTAAATGTGGGAGGAGGTTGCTACAAGGTGGTATGGTAGCATGGTTCAACATTTGGACTGGATGGGAAGAATGTGTTTATCATGCATCCATGTAGGATGTATATGTGCTTGTTATGTATGTATGGTGGTAGTCATTTTTATAGCTGTGTTTCCATGTAGGATTTGATGATTTTATTGTTGCGGTGAGTTTTTCATGAATGCATGTGGGTTGTATATGTATTTGTCATGCATGTCAGTGTCGATATGTTGTTATGCATGCATTGTCATGGTTTATGTTTATGAATGTATAGTACGACAAACATGCATTGTGAGGTAATTGTATGTCATTTGTGTCATCATGATGTTTTTTGTTGTTATGATGCTAATGTGTTGGTTAAGATAGAGTAGGAGATGCATACCATCAGAGTGAGGTTTTAGCACTAGACTTTGGGGTAAGATTGGACCGTCATACATGTATTGTATGCTTGGCATGTAGGTATGCTAGTTCATGGATTGTTATAATAATTACAGTTATATAAAAAAATTTCATTCTATTTTTTATGGCTACATACGTGATAGATGTTGATTAACCATTATGGTGATATGCATATGTGTCATATAGTCATGAATGATAGTAAATTTCTTATATTCATTTTGGTCATACACGTGATGATTATGGTCATTACACTTAGGATCTTCATGTTCTATGTATCACCATAATTTGGAGTGGCTTATGCATGTCGTTAGGGTTACGACATCCAGGTATGGGTCAACCTGTTTTTGATATTATGTTGTACAGCTCTAGACTCACTCTGCATATGTGATTGTTATACATGAATGACAATTGTTTATGATTTTATGATTTGAACATGTTAGCCAGTTATTGTTATGGATATCGCGACCTTGTTTATCATTGATTTGTTATGTTGTGAAGTTATATCATGCTAATATGTATTGGTTGTGCATAAAATATAACCTCACGTGAGATACATTGTAGTGTGAGTTTGATTATGTCGTTTATTGGTGTTTGAGTGTCTACTTTGTCATCTATTTGTTTTTTTGAATATTGATTAATTGCATGGTATGAGTATGTGTCTATAATACTGACTCAAGGAATGATCTTGTTTCAAGATGTGTGTACTTACACAATATGTGCTGAGAGAACTCATATGTATTTAAGTGTAAGTGAGTGCTAGTTGTAGTATTAAAATTAATGACTATGAGTTGGCTGTTGATTTTGGCATGGTTTTTTTGGTAAAATATAATTAATAGACACAATGTCTTGATCTTTGTAACATATGATCAACATGTGTGAGAAGTTGCAAGGAAACATTATTAGTATTATCATGACAAGGTACAATTGATTTTTTTACATAACTAACAATTAGGCGTTGTGATAGCACTTAATGAAACTCAATTATGTCAAGGTAAATGGTAAAAGAAAATAATTGGGTGAGAATTCCTTTGGATATGTTGGAGACCATAGTTCCAAACGAAGGAGTGATATTCATGAATACAGGGAGTCTTATTAACCCTAATATTTTCTAACATTATGTGGATATGTGCTATATTCATGAACATGTACTTGAGAGGTAAACAACTAGTCTCCAATTACAGTTAGATTCATCAAGGAATTGGAGTTCCATGGGAGATGATATATGTGTGGGTGTTCTTGGAAGCGTGATTGATACAAAAATGTAAGGTAACCGATATGTTGATATATTTATTTATTCACTAACAATCATGTATTAATGGAAATATGATGCAAGGGATTGCCTCATAAAGAGACTTCCATGAAATATTAAAGAGGGATCCGGTTAAGCCTTCCCCTGGAAGCATTGGGAATCCATTGAGATTGAGTCATAATGTTTGTTGGGAGTTTTGTGTCTTCTATATTTTGTGATTTGTTTGTGCTTGATTTTGAGTCTCGTTTATGTATTGTGCATGATAGTGCCACTTTATTTGTGGCATTGTATTGTTATTGGCTTTGCATGTTTTCTTCTAGTTTGTTTCTTGATTCTCTCATTTTATTTTTTGAATTATTGGGAATTGATTTGGGAACAACGAATGTTGAGCAAGACTAAGGACAGTTGAATGGAACCCAATAGGTAATGTAATACCTGGATGAAGCTCAGTGCAGGAGTAAAGGATGACTAAAGGAAATAGTATGGCAGTAGGTTGAATTAGTTAGATCCATTGGTGTAAATGGACGATGGTAGGATAGTCATGAAAAAGATAATAGGAAAGGTGAAGTGAATGGATCTGAGGTGTTAGATTCTTTAGTTATGTTGGGAACTATTGTTTTCATTGTTGTGCATCTTGAGCGTGGATAAAGGGAGTTATCTTAACCTTCACATTATGTTATCTGGTAATTATCTTATGATCATGATTATTCACATGTTTATATATGTATACATGTATGTATGTATGTCATTATCTCATAGGGTCATCAGGGATCATGATTGTTTTATGCCAATTATTTTATATGTCAATGTATGTATGTCATTCTCTTATAGAGTCGTCAGGGACCATGATGGTTTTATTGTAGTGCTTACATGTATATACATGTATGTATGTTGTTGTCTAGCAGGTCGTCATATATAATTCTTATGGAGGAATGATTTCTTATGTAAGTGAATGGCATGATGAGGTTACTAGTTTGTAAAGAATAAAGTGGGAAGAGTAGACCTGATAGATATATGAGGTCAATATCATGTGGATATGAATTGATATTATGTGATTATAGTATCTCTATGTTTATGACATGAATAGTAATTCTGAGGGATACATCTATGAAATGAAAGTAGTGTTGTTTGTGGTATGGATAAGACAATGGAAGCATTGTTGCTTGATAGTGAGAGTGTGTTTTATGGATGTGTAGTACTACTGTTGTGTATTTGTTGTACATGATGCACTTGTGGTGCTGTATATGTCGTGCTATGTACATATGGTGATGTGTACTTGTTGTATATGTGGTTCTACATATGTATGGTGTTGTGTACATGTTGTATATTTGGTGTTGTGTAAATATGATGTCGTGCAAATGTTCGATATACATTGTAATGTACATATGGTGTTGTGCGAATGTGGATATGTGCTGCTATGTATATATGGTGTTTTGTACATATTGTACATGTGGTGTTATGTGCATGTGGTATTCTGTACATGTTGTACATGTGGTTTTGTTGGCATGTTGTGATGTGTACATGTTATGTAGGTGGTGATGTGTACATTGGGTGTTGTGTACACGCTATGTAGGTGTTGTTATGTATAGGTTGTGCTACTGGAATTGTGCACATGTCATAAATGTTTTATTGTGTATATTTGGTATGGTGTTACATGTATTTTGTAGTCATTGCATAGCAACATGTCTACTTGTGGTATGGTATGGTGTCTGCATATATGTATTGTGTTGTACACTGGCTTAGGTGTATGTGTTGTTTTGTACACCAACTATAGGTGTATGTGTCATGTTGTATACCGGATGTTGGTGTATGTGTTGTGTTGTACACTGTGTATGTGTATGCATTATATAGTGTGATGTGACAAATAGGAAGGGAACTCTCTCAACCACTATCTTTTTCTATTAAGGGTTGAGGTGGTTTAGTCTCGTGATACCCTTGTTGTTATTGAGGGTTTAGGAAATTTAGTCTCGGGATACCCTTGCTGCTCATATTGACGGAGAAGGTTGTTTAGTCTTTGGATTACCTTGTTTGTTAAAGAGAAGGTATTGAGTGCTTGTTGGGTTTTGCAACCGAATCTGTGTTGCATGGAAATGATAAAGAACAAAGGAAGAAGCAAAGAATCATTACAAGATAAGTATCTTTATTTTATTTCAGCTTTTAATAACGCATGTGAGCTATAACTCTAATTTAGGATGGTCACATGTGATATACGATTTTGATTATGATGGTTTCATTTTGAGCTAACCAGTGCTGATATGTTTATACATGATGATTTAGTAAAAGATCTGTTTTGACTTGTGACAAGAAGTAAACAGAATTGCAAGTATACCTCATTGACGCACCACTAATGAGTATGATTTGAATTAGTTTCAATTCCCTTTAGTCTAATTGAAATTATGTTCTTGGTACAGGAAAGCATGGAAATGCGAAGTTGGGTGCCTGAAATTGACTGCAAGAATTAGCAATGGGCACAAAAGGAATGGGAATAGATAACAGTATCGTGGCAAAGAATTTAGTAGTAGGTCCATTGTGGGATACTAGTACCCAATAGTATGCATTGATTTCCATGATCATGCTATGATTGGTATGAATGTTTGGAGGCAGGAATATGCCTTGGTTTAGAGGCATGGATATGCCTTGGGTTTTGGAACTTTTGATGTGAGGAAACATTGCCAAGGCATGGATCACCTGTAATAGGGCATGTCAAAGAACTTGGAAGATGAGTGACTACATGGAAGGAGGTGACTAGATTGACTGAGGGACTATGTAGCAGAGAAGGGAAGGATGGGGATGGATTTAATTTGCTCATTAACGTTTCTAGATGGAATCAAATGTACATTGGGAGTGAGCCCAAGAACAATGAGCTAGTAATTGTTGACTGAGAGGACAAGTGGCACAGGCTTGTAGTCCTGGACATTAGATACAAATTTGATTCTGATAGTGGATTCTCAAATTCCTGAGAAGGAGGTGAATCGTGGTATTACTTTGAAGGTGGAGGTGTAAGCCCCTGGATTCCCTTGTTGTAGATCTAGATATCATATCATTTTATTTGTTTGTTGAGAAAATGTGCATAAGTATATATGTGTATCTTATTGCAAATATTGTATCGAGCTGGATTAAGAAAGCTCCATGAGAAATATGGTTATTTGTTGGTTGAAGTAAATGTGCATAAATATATGTGGTTTCTACTATAAATACCATAGAGAGTTGTGTTATAAAGCTCAAATAAGCGGCATGGTTGTGAGGTTGTCATATTTTTCATGATTGTTTTTCTTTTGAGTAGCTTGTTCATTATAAATACTACAAAGAGTTGGGTTATAAAGTTGCATGGGAAATATGTTTCAGTTTTCATCAGTTTTTTTGGTTGTACGTATCATATAACACCGAGGATGGTGTTCCAAAAAGGTGGGGGGGGTCTATAACAACCCCCAATTAAAAGTCATGTAATAAAGTTAATAAAGTCAAAATAAGACCAAGGTCATGGGACATGTAGTCGAACCTAAATGTTGGGAAAAAAATCCTCGAGGGGATCACTTGTTATTTACTATTGTTAATCGGAAATTGGCAAAGGAAATGACAAAGATTTGAAAATGCCAAAAAGTTATTTTTGGCATTTATTTATGAAAATAAATGAAAGTAGGAGAAAATAAGGTGAATGGTCACTTGGTGTATGTGAGGAGGAAGTTTGAGGAAAATAGAGGAAAAATGAAGAAATTAGAGGTGTCGAAATAAAATGACATCATAAGATCAATTTGTATCCTTTGGTCAATTCATTTTTGGAATTAGTCTTAGAGAGGAGGAGGGCACCAAAAAGAGAGGTAATGCAAACAAGAAAAAGAAGGACAAGAAAGGAAAAGGAAGTAATGAAAGGTTGGATCAAGCAGCTTTGGTGGGAATGCTTGCAAGTAAGAGGTTGCATGTCTTATTTCCTATCTTGCTTTCATGCATGGTATGTGCATGTGTATCTTTTGTTTATTTTCTATAGGTGTCATGAATTTTTCTGGGCTTTGATAGTGATTTAGCCTTATCTTGCCATTTCCAGATAGCCATAGAGTGACGGGATTATTTCTCGGTTGAGATTTGGATTGCGCAAAGGTTTTGGATCTAGGTGAGGTGGTCTCAGGAATATCCCATGTTTTTCTCGAGGAAACCCTCAACAGCTAGGTGGAGACATAAAAATTCCTTAAGGGATGGTGAAGGAATTCTAAGGCATCCAAGCTTGGTTTGGTTTTCTGATCTCAAGACCAGTTTAGGTGATATCACGGTATGGTGACGGTGGAGCTCATTTAACCTCTACATTACCTTGGATTGGTTTATCAAATGAGATCCCACATTCATGGTAGGAATATGGCATAGTGGTGACTCGTTGAAAGAAAGATTGGTTCAGCCCAATCTAGGGTTGGGTAGTACATGGAAGTCCCTTAATTGATTGGATTTGAATATGATTAATAAGATCTAAGTTTCTCTTGTCTTTTCTTAGTAATTATAATTTTTATTATGTGGCTTTAATTGTTATTCTAGCATTTTTATTTTGATGGTTATATGCTAGTTATAAGCATGGTTTATGACATACATTGGTTATGTCTCTTATCATGTTTGGTTGATAATTTTATCTTTAATGGATGCATGACATAATTAGTATTATGGTGGCTATTGTGGGAAGGCATTAGTCGTTATTTGTAAACCTTAGATACATTTCATATCTCTATATTCACATATGCATTCATGACATGTAGATTTTATGTTCATCATGTGCTTGATTAAATATATCTCATTGTTAGGCTAGGTTAGGCTAATCCCTTGATCAAGTTTTTTGTTAGATAATTTTCCTTGGTGTCATTCATTTTCTTGGAAAGTATCATCAAGTTCTCAACATGGGTTTGGTGACTAGCCCTAAAAAAGTGGCTTAAATCTCACAGTCTCTTGCATAAAACTAGTTGAAAAAAGACTGTAGCCTCTCCCTCGCAAAGTTGTGGGAGCGACTCGAGGGTTTCAATCACATGGAGGCCTTATCATGGGAGGCTAGGTTAACTATGGGGTTGGACACCTTAAGGTGTTGGATTACTCTTGGAGGTCCTATAGCACCTCACAAAAGTCAATAAGGTCTTAGGTTCTTAAATCCATTTCCTTAAGGTCATATAGGAGGTTGAGCTTTATCATAGTAACCCTACACTCGTGTTTAGCATTCAAAGAGTGTTGCAAGAACTTAATGAAGAATTAAAAATCATATTTTAGACTAAATCAATCACCGAAACAAGAACCGAATACCTACAAAATCGATTAATTTCAAAGTATCTCATTAAGTTGAGAAACCTATCCACTAAATCTTCCACATAGAAGAAGGTGAATTTTATACACAAGCATCCAAAACTTCACAAGCATTGAGGAAAACAGCTTTTTGGAGAGTGATTCATGTTACGTCCTTATAATACTAGTGTATTCCCATTGTTGTTATTGTTACTGTAGCCCCCTATTGTTATAGTTCTGCCCATTTATCCACCATATTGTTATTGTTGTACCCCATAGAAGTACACTATTGTTATTATTGTTCACTTACATTATTATTATTATGTAGGTTCTTATTATATTGTAACCCCTTAGACTACCAAGGAGGTCTTATTATTTGTATCATCTAAGAATTGTTCATTTATGTAATGTTTCCCCCTCGAAGAGGACACTTTTTTAATTCTTAATATATATTCTATTGTGTTCTTTGAGGTCATTGCATAACATAGAATGCTTCAAAGGGTGTTTTAATATCTAAACTTTTCGTTGGACTCCTATTTTCCAAATAAACAATAGTATTAAAGGCTTCATACCAAAAACCATTAAAAATACTTTTACCTTGAAGCATATTATTTGTGATGTTGCATTGTCCAAATGTTAAAAAAAATAACTCCCTTCACCACTCACAAAAACACCTTATTTCTCCTTTCAACTATTCACAGTTTATGCCCCATAAAGAAAACAACCTCATATAAAAAAATTTCACCATCAAAAAAAGATTACTATAACTGCAAAACACTTCAATACCTTAATACCTTATGTCCCCTTTAACCCATTCCCACTTTACATAAATAAATAAAAACAAAAACTCTTTTTTAACTATTCACAATTTAAGCTCCATCAAACAACATAACATAATATAAAATCTCTTCACCATAACAAAAAAATACATAACAGAAAAACACTTTAATAACTTAATCCCTTATGTCTCCTTTCAGTCATGCCCACTTTACATTAATAAAAAAAAAAAAAACTCAACAATTCTCCACATACAATGACTCGATAACACTCACTCCACGTTTCTATAGAAACATTGTTGACTGGTCAAGCTGACGATTTCCCTTCACTAACGAGGCACACAACACACTCCTTGTGACTATGTTCTAGATCCACTGCTATTCACTAACCAGACACAAAACACACTTATAATGATTGTGTTCTAATTCCACCACTGTTATAGTCAGAACTTTCATCCGATATTGATCATAATTGTTAATGGAGCTAGCCAATCAAGACAACCACACGTTATGTTAGCAATTTGCAGACAACGACTTCTCAACAGTGGGGATGGCTATACAAAAAATTCACCTCCCAGGCAATACTCACTACTATACCAAGGGTAATTTTAAGACATTTTTTTAAGACAAAGGAAATTTCTCTTAAAAAGTCACTTTTTATTTTAGTTATTTTACATTAAAATTTTGATACGAATTGAATTGTCTTAAATATAAAATTTAAGACAAAAATAGTTTGGCACAAAAACATTTTAAGACAATACTTTATATTTAAGACAAAATCATTTTAAGACAAAAAAAAATTAAGGAAAAATTTTATATACTTTATATTTAACAGAAAAACAGTTTAAGACAAAAATATGTTAAGACAAAGATTTAACTTTAAGACAAAAACAATTTGAGACAAAACTATTTTAAGACAAAAATAGTTTAAGGCAAAAATATTTTAAGACAAAACTTTATATTTAAGACAGAAACAAATTGAGACAAAAATATTTTAACACAAAAACAGTTTAAGACAAAATTATTTTAAGACAACTTTATATTTAATACGGTGATCACTTAAAATGAAACTCATTTAAGACAATTAACAATTAAGAAAAACATATCAATTTAAGAAAATATTATCTAACAATTGTAAAATTGACTCTGATAGTGCACCCTAAGTCCGCCAGCTTGCAGGCTATTATTGTCTCGTACCTATACAAAGGTTATTTTTTCACTTACCATTCATGTTATCTTATATAAAACAATGATTTTTTAGGCCCTTTGTTTTGTAGGTGTAGCCGAATCTGAAGAACACGACAACTTTTCCTTTGCAAGATTTCCTAGACATCAATTCCACTTTTGTCCCTTCAATCTTTGTTGATACAATTAGGGACAATTTTTTTGTCATTGCATTCAGTCAATGAGTCACCTTGATGCTTACTATTATTTATCAATTGATAAACTAACTAAGTTATGGACCCCTTCTCTTCGTTATGTCATTAAGCCTCGATTTTAAATTTCCCTTAGTATGCATCCCCTCAGACTTTGGATCTATCTCAAGGTAATTAGCAGTAAGAAATATCACAATGTGTTTGGCTAACAATTGGGTGGAGAGTTGAAGTCCTTCCTTTATTTTTCAGTCATCATTAAACACAAAAATCGATACGTGTATTTTTCTTATGTGTATTTCCCTATGGAGTGCGATGAATCTTGTTATATTGTGAATGGTGCAGTATCTTGTGTGTTTGTAAATGTAAATGAATGTCTGATTTTTTACGCTCACTGTGTCTTTGTGATTAGAATGGTGTCATGTATCCACATGAATTTTAAAGTGTGCCTAGGATATGCTATTAATTTTTATGTGCATGGTGAATGCACAATTATGTGTTCATATTCATTCACTTGATTTCCAAATTTATGCGTATACTTAGTTTAACCAATCCCTATGCTAGTTATTCTGTCAAAACTAAGAACTTAGGTATCGGGAATTGGGCCATGAGTCTCCTTAATAATACAAGAGGGTGGGAGAACAATAATTTTAGTTCTTCTTTATGAAACTATCCTAGGTTTCGTTTTAGTCCATATACACTATGATTTTAAGGTCGAGAGGAAGTGGGAGAAACTGACTTTGTTGACATGTTAGTCGGTCCAACACCTAGTGGAAACTAGTGAAACCACACCCTAGTGGAACTATATTGTGTTTATAGACACCAACCATAATCTATCGACCCCATTGATCAAATATGAGGTAAGGGAAGGTTCTATACATTTCACCAATTTTTTTTTTTTTTTTTTTTTTCGCTAAGAATCATAATGGCCAAGAGAGTGGTCCAGGAAGAACTAGGAGTGTTGGGAACATTATTGGCTTCCCATCACTGAGATATTCGTATCCTACAACACAAGTCCTTATTAAGTACCTTTTGAATATGAAATCCATTATAGGCGACTCTCGAATTCATTAGCTAGTAATTGAGGAGAATGTTAAGATTATCTAGCCTATCCATTCGTTCTTGTAGTTTATTCTTTATCTCTTTAAATGTGACAATTTCTTACTGAAGTATAAAGGATAGCTCATATGTCTTTTTTTTCCTATTATGTTGTTATGACTGCCCTACCTATTCTCTCATTTTGACATATTCAGTTGCAATTTGATGAACTACTTATTGCATTGAGTCCAATTGGTACTCACTTTTGCTCAGGCAAGCTAGTTGTGGGTGATATGTTGTAGGAAAAATACTTAGGGGAGGGTTACTTTGTATCATGTCTTTTAAGGGTTACTTTGTTTCATGTCTTGTATTAATCCTAGGTTATATATAAAATAATTGTATATTCTAGAAAGGGGCATTCTTTGTAACACATTGTTGGTTTTGTGATAGCGTCGACATCAAAATGATTTCACTCCATAACCCAATATTTTTGTGCATATATCCTAGGTAGTCGAGTATTAGGTTTTCCACTAATCCATCCCTGGTGTCGAGATATAAAATGGCCCTAGCATAAGACATTTCCCCCATCTCGAAGTATGATCTATCGAAGTCAAGATAAGTGTCGAGGTCATCCCTTATACACTGGAAGACATCTTCCATCCAATGTTGAAGGGGGGGCTGGGGAGCCTTAATCATATTGGCCCTCCACCTAGTTGTTCTTGCTTAACATCAAAGAGGGGATTCCAACTTTTCAAATACACAGCGGGCATTTTTATCTTCTAGTAATGCGAGAGAACCCCATTCACATGTCCCTCTTTACTAAATTTGAAAGAAAACCATCCTTTGGGCATGGCTCATACAAATGGAAGCACATCTAGGATGTGTTTCCAATTCTCGTGCACCCACCTCCTCAGACACATCACATAGTAGTTCCTGCCTTTAATTCTTCTCAGCAAAATTCTTTCAAAAATAGACATAACGTCAATTAATATGATATCCTCCCCTAGTACTAATGATTGGTTCCTATATTTTACCTTCGGGCATTTTATCGTCCTTACCTTCTTCTTTTAACCTGCTGTCGAAGCATCTTTGGAGGTCGTGGTTGTGTCTTGCCAGTTTACCCTCGGCAGATCCTTAGTGCAAGGAAGACCTGGGTTTGGTGATCTGCCTTCATGCCCTACACCATGACAGAAACAAGAGGGAAAACATAATGAACCAATAATGGAATTGGGAGAGATTTAAGCCTTTCCTTGTTGAACTATCAACAAGTCTTCTGCATGACCATCCACGTTCCCCGAAAATCTATAGTTCTTGGCAGAAGACAACTACGTTTTCCTGGAGGCTCTGAACATTATAGTCGATGGTGACAGGTTCAAAAGTTTGTAATGGGTTGCTATGGTTTAAGCAAGTCTTGACGAAATTTAAGGCCTCAATCAAGGAACCTGGTGAAAAAGATAGTTGTTTGGTCAAATCAGTTGATATTTCTATCTAGATCCAGATGGCACCTCCTACCTAACCTAATAACACATAACCTAGTTAAAGTAAAACAAATTAAACTTTGAATTTCCAATTTAATTCTGCCCATTAAGTTTTTACAATAGTCTTAAGGGACCTTGGTAAAATAAGTCTATTGGTTATTAGTCATGACATTCTGGTGTAATAATACTTGTACATACCATAGAATGCATAACTTCATGAGTTTTTTTTTGAATTAGTCTGTATCAAATATTATTAATATTTCTTTAATATTTAGATTTTGATTGTTGATATGTGGCAACTGGATATTAAATATGTTACTGGGTATCAATTCTTTGTTTCTCGAAACCCTTTGCTTCCTTGCCATGGTCATCTCTTCATCTATTCCTGCAACAATATCTTCCTCTGAACATTAGAGCCAATACTGAGAGGTCCAAAAAATTGTAATGGACTGTTAGGGTTTAACCATGCCTTGATGAAGTTTAGGGCCTCAATTGGGAAACCTCATGAAAGAGATATTTGTTTGGTCAAATCTGTTCATATTATTGTCAAGATCTCACATGACGCCTCCTACCTAACCTAGTCACACCTAACCTAGGCACAATAAAACAAATTAAACTTTGAAGTTGCATTTTAATTCATCTCGATAAGTTTTTACCACAATCTTAAGGGGCCCTTGTAAAATAAGTTCATAGGTGATTAGTCATGACATTCTGGTGTAATAATACTTGTACATACCATAGAGTACATAACTCCATCAGTTTGTTTTTTTATTAGTTGGTATTGAGTATTATTAATATTTCTTTAATCTTTACTGATACTACATTGAAACAAAAAAATAATCTTACTCATATAATTCCCAAGCTAATCATCAAAAGTTTTAACTAATGTTAGGTCTTTCGTGTTGGAGCCCAACAACTCAGTTTGAGGCTAGCAAGGGATATGTTTCTCTATGAATGCAAGAAAAGCATTTTTGTTGTTGGATTTGGTGTTCAATTAACTGAAATATCTTATGAATATCTTGAATTTCATCTATAGGACCTGAAATGTTTGTAGTACTCATTATCAAAGCATTTGCTAGAAGGGTATTCACCAACCAAAATATAAATAAAGATTGCTGGTACTAAGAGCAGTGACCATAGGTATGGCCCCGGTCTAGAATCATGTCCCCCAACTCCTCCAAGATTGGTCATCGGCTTGGTTAACAACCTTTACTTCCCATTCATTAATAATATGGTGGGCATGGGGGTGGGTATTAGTTATGTATGCTCTAGAAGTTGCTAATATGAATCAAGTTCTGGTCCCATGTCCTTGACCTCTATTAGCAAACGATTTCCCACTCCCACAACCTCAGACTTAACCTTGCCCCCGACTTGCATTAGGAGTGCGACCTCGGTGTGTAGCTGGGTGAGCCATGAACTTCGATTGATTATTTTTGTATGGAGAATTAAAATGTACCAATTATTTAAAATAGCAAGAAGAAATGCTAAAAAATATAAACTCTAAAAATAACATTGCTAAAAATAACATTTCAGGATATTCCAATTTTAGTTTGTCCTCGAATTAAAATTGAGAACTAAAATTTGAATTTAGTCTCACCATCTATTTGAAAAATAATTAATTAATTCATCTTGAGTTAATTAGTTGTAGAAATTAAAACATGAAGTCTTTGTGAAGTCATGCAACAATTATCCCTTTGATTGAGGAAGCTATCCCATAATTAAGGAAATAAGAATGAGTTGTATTTGAGTTGTAATTATTTAGCTCAGTTAACTCAGTTAAGTCCTGTTATATTAGTTCCAAATTGTTTTTGGAACTAATTGTGGGTTCAATCAGTTAATGCATGCATGCATGCAACTAGTGTACTCTAGATAACTGAATATTCTGTCATAAATAACTCATGCATGTTAGTTCAGACAAAGAACCAGTTGAGATTAAAGGCAAAGACAATGTACTATCACCTATAAGAATTTTCCTATGAGAAAATCTCTTGCATGTAGAAGGAATTCATTCCTTAAGGACTGCACAGTTTTATAGTGTGTAAGAGCAGTGTTCAACTTGGATGAAGGTGAATCATCCCAAAGGAATAGCACAAGGAAATAGGAGGCTTGGAGGATAGAGGAGAAGGCATCTATGTTGTCTATTCTCTCTATGAGCAGCAGTGAGGGATCGTATTGAGAGCTTTATAGCTATGAGAGCTAAAGCTTTATGTAATCCTGAGATATTTCCACTTGTATGATAATACATATATCAAGATTTTTAGCTGAGGTTTTCCCTAGAGTATTCTTCTATGTTTCATGTGTATTCATTCTTCTTCTCTATTATATGTGTTTTGTTTGATCTTCACGCAAATTGATTAGGCTTCCACAAGTTTGATTGTAGAAGTAGATTAAGTATTTTTCTTTAGTACATTGCATAATCAGTTTAATCTACAGTGATAATTTGTACATGGTATCGGAGCAAAGGTGATCAAAGATGTGAACAACATATAGAGAAGGGAAAAGCTTGAAGTTTGAAGTTCTTGATTGTAGGTACAAAAATCAAATTCTTATCACACCTCAAAGTTCACTAATGGCATTCAATTGCTTGAGACTCGAGTATGCCCTCGATGGCAGCTCGAATTATATAGCATGGGGAGATCACATGGAAGTGGTATTAGAAGACAATGGTTGGAAGGATTCCATTCATCAAGAAATCCCCAAGCTAACAGCAACTAATGCACAAGAGTTGGTCTAATGGAAGAAGTGTGTGGCGAAGGCGAGGAGGATTCTTCTAGAGGGAGAAGAAGACCATATTTTCTTGAGTCTCCATGAAAAGGAGACACCATTTTCAATGTGGAAGACATTGAAAGACCTATATCAAAACAACAATGACCATAGCAGGTTGGCGCTCAAGGATAAGATTCAGAAAATCAAGTGTGAAAAGGGTGACACTTTTTCTACATATCTGAATAAGCTCACCACCTACAGAGATGAGCTTGGGAGTGTAGGAATAACAACAACTTATGATGATATGGGGAGCCTTGCTCTCCTTGGTCTTCCAAAGAGCTAGAATAGCTACCAAGACTGAGTGAATGGAAGACAAAAACCACCGGATTGGGAATGATTGTGGTCAGATTTGATGCAGGAGGAGATTAGGAGAAGCACCAGAGATGGTTCTTCATCTAAGCATGACGATGAAGAAAATCTAGCCTTAGTAAGTAAGGCAAGGAAAGGGAAATGTAAGGCATCTCATTCCAAATCGAGTTCTTCCAATGGAGGGAAGAATATTGACAAATTTAAAGTGAGATGCTCTAATTGTCATGAGGTGGGCCATCATGTAACTAATTGTCCATTGAAGAGATCCAAGAAGGGATCCTTGAAAGGATTAGAAGGTGAAGCACCGACCTCTCAGTTCAAATTGAATTTTACCCCCATTGCATGCATGGTTTCATCGATGGTGGGTTGTGTTTGGTACCTAGGCAGTGGAGCATCATTCCACATGACCAACAATAAGATTTTATTTAGTACCTTGGAGGAGAAAGACCTCAAGATGCACATAGAGATGGGCGATGATGGAATGCACCGTGTTTCAGGTGAAGTTACGGTTGTCTTTTAGAGGGAGCATGGAGCTCCTCTCACCCTAACTGATGTAAAGTATGTGCCTAGACTGAAGAAGAACTTGGTATCGGTTGTGATGTTGGAAGAAAGAGCTTATGATGTAGTCTTCAGCAAAGCAAAGGCATTCCTGAGACACATAGCCATGGGTCAGACCAAAAGGATTGGGATTCGAGTGAAGAATCTCTACAAGCTTGAAGTAGATGACTGTGTTGCATTGAGTTCCAAAGAAAAATTGGTGCAAAGGCAAGATATTTGCAAGTTATGGCATAAGTGGTTGGGCCACTTTCATCATGAGGCCTTGAAGATAATGCAACAAATTTCTACTGGACTTCCCAAAGGTAAACTTGAGCAAGTGGAAAAATGCAAAGGTTGCACCTTGGGAAAGTATGCCAAGTCTTCCTTTCATGATTGAGATAGTAGAGATCAAGCAATCTTGGAGCTAGTTAATACAGATGTGTGTGGACCATTCTTGACATCCTCCACCACGAAACAAAGGTATTATGTGATTTTCATTGATGATTTTTCTTGTAAATTATAGATCTATTTCATGCAGAAGAAGGATCAAACCTTCTCAAGGTTTTGTGAGTTCAAATCTTTGGTTGAGAAAGAATCAGGGAAGAAGTTTAGGGCCTTGAGAGGTGACAGTGGTGGAGAGTATGTGTCTCAAGAGTTTAAGGACTTCTGTACAATGGAGGGAATTAAACGCGAGTTGACGACACCTCATAACCCACAGCAGAATGAGGTGGCTGAGAGGAAGAACATAACAATTGTGGGGACAGCTCGGGTAATGTTGCATGACCAAGGTCTATCACTTAATTTGTGGGCTGAGGCATGCAACACATTGGTCTATTTGTAGAATAGAAGCCCGCTTCACATTCTTGGGATGAAGACATTAGAGGAAGCTTTCTCTAGGAAGAGACTAGATGTCGGTCACTTCAAGATCTTTATCTCATCGGTATATTTCCACATGACCAAGGATGCACGAAAGAAACATGAGTCAAAAACAAAGGTGGGGATACTTGTCGGGTAGACTGATATACCCCACAACTGTCAGGTGTATTTTCCTACCAGTCGGAAGATGATGGTTCGCAAAGATCTTAAGTTTGATGAGCAGAAGGCAATGTAAGTTTCCCTTGAGAGGGAGCTCTAACTACAGGTTGTCGAGGAACTTTTGGTTCCTAAGGAGGAGGAGACTTAGACTAATGCAGAGAAACCGCATGCAAAGGTTCCAAGAGTGGAGAAATCCACTCAAGCAGAGTCTTCCACAGATGGGAAAAAGTACAGGAGACAAGTTGATATATTGTTGTTAGATGCAAGAGAGAATGTGGGAGAACCATCTTCTCAGTGCAGATAGAGGAGGTTGCCTGATAGGTACACTGGATACATGGCCCTTATTGAGGAATGTGTTGAGATCGAGTCATCTTCCTTTGAGGAAGCATTGTAGCAGCCAATTTGGGTTGATGCTATGGTGGAGGAGTATGACTCCATAGCTCGGAATAGTGTTTCGGATGTGGTTCCAAGGCCGAAGTACAATTCAGTTGTGATTTCTCGTTGGCTTTACAAGGTAAAGAAAGTTGTTGATGGTAGTGAGGAGAAACATAAGGCAATGTTTATTGCCCGTGGTTTCTCACAGGTCGAGGTGATCGACTATGATGAGACTTTTGCTCCTATAGCAAGGTACTCATCTATCATACGGTTGTGGGCACTATCATCATAGATAGGTTGGAATGTCCATCAGATGGGTGTGAAGACTGCATGCCTTAATGGAAAGATTAAGGAAGAGGTGTACATAGAGTAGCTAAAAGGTTTTGAGACATTCGATCATGAGTCGCATGTGTGGTGACTCAAGAGAGATTTGTACAGGCTGAAGCAAGCACCTTATGCTTGGTACACCAGGATCGAAAACTACTTCACTGGGTTAGTCTTCACAAAGAGTGAAGTGAATGTGAACTTGTACCACATCATGGTGGAAGGTAAGTAGTTGATAATTGTTCTTTATGTTGATGATCTAATATTGACAGGTGATGATTAGTTGATCATGTCTTGCAAGGAGGACCTTCCAAGAGAGTTTGAGATGAAAGACATGGGTTTCATGCACTGCTTTCTGGGCATGGAAGTGCGGCAAAAGGATGGGGACGTGCTTGTGTCTCAAGGAAAGTATGCCAATGAGATACTCAGGAGATTCCGCATGGAGAAGTGCAAGCCCATCCAGACTTCTCTAGCATGTAACTAGACGAAGGAGGATGCTACTTTAGGAGAAGTAGTAGAAGCTACTATGTATCGGGAGCTTGTGGGTTCACTGATGTACCTAGTGAACACGGAACTAGATTTGCGCTATGCAATGAACCAGTTGAGTCAAGCTATGGTTCAACCTACCAAGATGTTTTGGAAGGCAGCTAAGCATGTTTTGAGATACCTCAGAGGCACATCTCAGTATGGATTATGGTACAAACGGTCAGAGGGAGAGAAGATACAAGGCTTCACAGATGCATATTGGGTAGGGAGTCCATTAGATCGGAAGAGCACATCAGGAGGAATTCTCAACATTGGTTCAGTTGCAGTTTCTTGGTACAACAGGAAATAGAGGTCAGTTGCACTCAGCTTAGCAGAGGCTTAATACATGGTTGCAAGTCATGCAACATATGAGTCCATTTGGATGCAGAGAATTGAAGTTGGTTTGTAGGATTAGAGGATGGATCCAACTGTGATCTATTGTGATAATCAGAGTTGTATCAAACTCTTCGAAAATCAAGTACTTCATGATAGGTCCAAGCATATCGACATTTGGTATCATCATCTCAAAGACTGTGTGGCGAGGAGGATCATGTTGTGTTAGTATATTTTGATCGAGGAGTAAGATGCTACATTTCGACTAAGGCATTGTCAAAGTGTAAATTCGAGTTCCATAGAGATAGGATCAGGGTGGAAGATAATCCCTTTCTTGTTGCGAGGGAGTGTTGAAAATAACAACATGAAATGCTAAAAATAACATTGCTAAAGATAGCATTTCAAGATATTCCAATTTTAATTTGTCCTTGAATTAAAATTGAGAATTCAAATTCAAATTTAGTCTCACCAACTGTTTGAAAAATAATTAATTAATTCATCTTGAGTTAATTAGTTCGAGAAATTCAAACATGAAGCCTTGGTGAAGTCATGCAACAGTTATCCCTATGATTGATTAAGTTATCGCTTAATTAAGGAGATAAGGATGAGTTGTATTTGAGTTGTAATTAGTTAGATCAGTTAAGTAAGTTAAGTCTAGTTAGATTAGTTCCAAACAATTTGTGGAACTGATTGTGAGTTTAGTCAGTTAATGCATGCATGCATGCAACTAGTGTACTCTAGATAACTGAATATTCTCTCATAAATAACTCATGCATGTTAGTTCGTACAAAGACCCAATTGAGATTAAAGGAAGGGATAGTGTACTATCAGTTGCAAGAATTTTCCTATGAGAAAATATCTTGCATGCAGAAGGAATTCATTCCTTGAGGATTGCGTAGTTTTATAGTGTGTAAGAGTAGTGTCCTACTCGGTTGAAGGTGAATCATCCCATAGGAACATTGCAAGGAAATAGGAGGCTTGGAGGACAGAGGAGAAGGCATATGCGTTTTCTATTTTGTCTATGAGTAGAGTCGAGGGATTGTACTGAGAGTTAGATAGCTGTGAGAGATAAAGCTTTGTGTAATCTTGAGATATTTCCACTTGTATGATAATACAAATAGTGGGGTTTTTAGCTGAGGCTTTCCCTAGAGTATTCTTTTATGTTTCATGTGTATTAATTCTTCCTCTCTGTTATATGTGTTCTATTTGATCTTGCTCAAATCTATTAAGCTACCACAAGTTTTATTGTAGAAGTAGATTAAGTATTTTTCTTTAGTACATTGCATAATCAGTTTAATCTATATTGAGAATTTCTATGCCAATAAAGCAGGGCTCCAACTTACAAGTCTCACAATGTGAAGAACAAAAAATTGATTGGGAGGATGCCCAGGATGGATGAGCCCACAAGTTAGTCTAATTAAGGAGCTTGTAGGGTCTACCTGAACATAAACACGACAAAGAAAACCATTAAAAGTCACTCTAAGGAACATATCCTCATTATCTTCATGGATTTGAATTAAGAACCCATCCTAATTTTCTTGAAGGTTCTTTTATGTCTGGTGCATGAATTCCTCATGAGAATAAGAAATATCACCCATAAACCTGTCACAAATTACCTTTCTCATAAATTGTATGGAAGTAGAGTTAGAAACGTAAGGCTCTATCTTGTCTTCTATAAAAAACCACGAAGTATCCATATCCCAAGGTTTCCAAGCTCCTCGGTAGTCGATATTACTAAAATCAGTCAAGGGCTTCCCATTGAGAGGCCTCTCGACCCCCGATAGTTAGGAAAGAGGGTGAAACCCATCCCATCCATTCATAGGAAGGCTAAGCTATGCATTAGTCCATAATGTTGTGTCTGGAACAACCATCCCCAACCATATACAAAACATACATATATCATATAAAACATCGAATTCACAGGGAAGCCAATCTGAACATATAATGAAGGACTGAGAAGGAGAAGAGGCATCACACCTTCAACTTCCTCAGCCTAGGTGGAACTTCCATTTCCGAGAACCTCCCTAGAGAGATGTCTATGCCACCGAAAGCCTGCGGAGTAGACATGTTTTCCAATTGCTACAAGTCTGAACAGATTCAAATCCAAATAGACAGAATAGCCTCTCCCTCTGTGACTTAACTACCTTGATGTCTTATGTGTGCTAATGTTTGTGTGGGGGTGGCCATGACACCACCCTCAATGTACCTTCTAGTTGCATGGCGGTTGTGTGAATCCTACCGTGCTCCTACTCTCGACTATTACCTCGATCAAGGGTAATTCATAATGGTGATGCTTGTTTTTTTTTTTTTTTTACCATGGTGGATCTGTAACTCGTTGGTATGATCTAGGCTAGCCCTAGGATTAAACCTTCCAACTACCACTTTACCACTAAGAATATATCTGACATCCCTATAAGATGAATATACCAAGAATATATGATATAGTGAAAGTTGAGACATCTCGTATTGACCACAACAAAGGTAACTTCGTGGGGCCGCCTATTCCTCTAACCTCAGCACAACATGATTAACATGCCATTCTAGGGAATTGAACTTAGGTGGAGAGGGAGTTAATGTCCCATCTTAACCACTCGGTTAAGCATGAGGGTTAACTCAATTGGTCAAGTCCTTATTCTATTGTCTTACAATTGGCACTAGCTCACTTAGTTAAACATTACTTTATTTAGGAAGGGGTCTTGATCTCAAATCTCTATCTCCTAGTAGAACAACCTAGTAATTGGCACACTAGGATGTTATCCTCTCCACCCATTTTTGCTAATGAATTTATAATGACATTTTATATGCCATTATAATGTGTTGTTTAGGGTTGTGACTTAAAAATAAAGAATTATTATAATTGTTTTAATAATGGAGTTTTATAAATTTTTGATATTAATTAAGATTTTTGATATAAATTTAAAAAGAAGTTTTATATTTAATGCCAATGTGTTGGCTAGGGTTGTTAACTAAAAAGGGATTATGATAAGTGTTTTTAGCACGAGTTTTTGGCTTATTAATAGTGTTATGTGTAAACTTGACATATTAATGATCATTATGGTCTAAAATGGAAAATATAATCTGTATATCCTTAAAACATTTAATACACAAGTAGAGTGTGCTAAATAAAATTACAACCTAAAATTAATGGGATAAGGTGTTCAGAAGTTTACAAGAAGGATGTACATGCAGATATAACACATTAGTTACGACTATGAGCTAATGTCAAAAATGTGTTTCCCAATAAATCTCAAATACAAATATGAGACTTTTGGTAGAAAGATAATTGAAAATATGAAAGTTTTGGTAAAAACATGATTGAAAATAAAAATTGAAGTATGGTTTATTTTTGAAAAAGATAAAATGTATAATTATCACATACTAATCAAAATTCAATTACAAATATGACATGTTTGGTAAAAGAATGATTGAAAATATGACATATTTAGTAAGAGCATGATTTAAAAAAAGAAAAAACATGACATATTTTTAATTTTTTAATTTTTTAATTTTTATGTATAATTATCCCATATTAATCAAAATTATGATTTAATTATAAGATTCAAATGAGTTAACTTTTCATAGATTAACTATAATCATTAACTTAGAATAAAAAAGTAAAAACATAATATTTTATATTTTTAATTTTTTTTAAATGCTAAATTTAAGAAAATTTATTAATCTATATTTTAAAAAAAAAAATGTAAATTTAAAGTATAATTTATCTCAATAAGCATATATA
The DNA here is from genome assembly GCA_000404065.3 of Pinus taeda. Classification (NCBI taxonomy): domain Eukaryota; kingdom Viridiplantae; phylum Streptophyta; class Pinopsida; order Pinales; family Pinaceae; genus Pinus; species Pinus taeda. The sequence continues at coordinate 236,047 of APFE030924248.1, forward strand.
AAACCATTAATGAGTTCCATTTGCGGACCTGTTAGCAAAGAGACTAAATATTTTAGGTTTTTAAAATTGTTTTTCTAATTCACGAGAAGTGTCAGACATATTTTAGGTTCATTTTATGAAGTGGTATTGGGAATAGAAGGGTTTTGAGGGTTATGCATGGTTTGGTGTAGAGTGGGGTTGTTGAGCATAATCTAGATATGGATTCTACCAACCAATCCAATTTTTTTTGAAACATTGCCTGAGATTGCATAAACCTAAAGCATTTAGATTGGGAGATTAACCTGAGAGTCACACAATGGAGGCCAGTGCTGGTATGGTTGTAGGTTCTCACAAGATGAATGAGTTGGTTTTGGTTTGCCACGACACAGAGATTGGTGTAAGTTTATTCATTTGGAGTTTTCTTAATTTGCTAGAATTTATCTTTTTTCTCTTTTGCATTCAGAATTTGGGCTTGTTACCTTCTGGATTTGCATAAGGAATTAAGCTTAGATTGTTAATAGATGTGGAATTCCTATGATTTCTTTTACTGGTAAGGATCTGAGCAATGGGAAGCTTAGCAGAACAACATTAAGCCCTCTATTGCTTCTATAGAGTTTGAGGTTGTCCTTCTATTGTTTTGGAACATATCTCGCCCCGATTTCTGATTTTTAGGTTGGGTATTAACTGGAGGTAATGCTGGAAGGCCAATTTTGGACTTGGATATGAAAATATGTTAACTTGGGACATCTCATTTTAGTTTTATCAGAGTACCCACTTTGTTTTTTTCAGTTGAAAACAGTCCTACATTATAACTTGTTCTAGAGAACCCTCGATAGGGATTAAGCTTGGGAGTGCAATTGAGAAATGACATTGCATTGATTTTTGGTTCGATAATACCTTAGCAAAATTATGACAATGGGGTTCCCAAGAGTCCAAGCAAATAGTAGGTTGCAAGTATTTGTTTTGGTCTTCTGAGGATGAAATAATGATCAAGAGTCAAATGAATCAAGCAATAGGGAAGAATGTGAATGGACTTAATTTTACATGAAAAATCCCATCAATTTGGATCAATAGATTTCAGCAGTGACCAAGAATTTGAATAAACAAAAGTATTAATTGACCATAGTGATCTAAAAGAGAAGAATCTAGTTTTATATGTGTGTCTGCAAATTAATTACTTGCTTCCTAAGTAATGAAATATATTGTGTGGAAGAGAAGTTTCCAGTTTCAATGTATATTTGCAAATTGATAATCCACTTTTTCTTGATACAGACAATGAATATAAATCACATGACTTCAACATTGCTAAAGAAACTACTGATGAACAGAAGATTGCAGATTCCACTGCAGGTATGCAAAATGGCCATGTGCTAGTAAAGTATTAAACTAATGAGAATTGGTTGGTTTGCAAAATAACAAGTTTCCTTTTAAAGATGAACTAGACAATAATGAAGAATGTGATAGGACTTTATTTTACTTCTCAAATCTCATAAAGATGAATTAATGGATTTCAGCAGCAACCAAGAATTTGAATGAACATGACTTTTAATGCAGTTAATTTGAATGAGGGTGATTGATCTGAACTTCTCTGTTAGAAACAAGGTTTGGAAATATTACCACAAGAGGCATCATCTAGTGAAGTTCGAGATGGTGAAGAATGGACCATATAGTACATTCCGGCTACTTTTGTTCTGGAATCCCATCTCACTTGCTAGTAATGAAACTCACAAGTATGGGTTTAAGAATTCATAAGTAATTGAAAGATATGAAGATCATGTAGTTGAAAAAGAAGAGAAAATTGAATAGGTTTCCAAAAGTGAAACTCGTGATGATGAAGAACGAAGATCACATAAGAATTATAACAGTAGCCAAAATGATGGTTTTCCCATGTTGTTTGATGCAGTTTCTTTGGAAGTTGGAAATCATCAACTGATTCATTCATCATACGATGAACCTCAAGAAGCTTATGAGAATATTCAAGTTTCAGATGTTGGTCTACAACCTCATAACTTGGCTATTGAGGATGAAGTTCATGAAGACAAATTTCATTATTCAGATAATGAAAAGCAATTCTATGGCCTTGATGAATTGTATGGTTCAAAAGAGAGCTGTGTCTATAATATGTCTGAGCCAATGCTTAGAGTTTCCCACCATGCAGGTGAGTCATCTGATTACAACGTTGATGGGATTCATGTCCACACCGAAATAGAGATAGATACTTCAAAGGAGCAATTAAACTGTCCATGTAATTATAAAGAAACAAAACTAGACATGGCTGAGGAGCATATTGATTCTTGAAATAGTTTTGAAGGTAGTACTGATGTGTTCGCTAGTTCGAGTATGACTTGACACTGCTCTAGTTCCCATAGTATTAATATTAATGATTTGTTCCCTCTGTTATAATGATTTTAGTACTCCATTAAAAAAGCCCAACTTTACTGACAATAATGATATGTTCCTTGTTTAGGTATGGATGAATTTGTTCTTGGAAAAGCAGTCAGAGCTGAGGAGACATTTCACACTAAAATCAGTTTTGAAGACAATACTAATTTGTTCCCTTATTCAGGCATTACTCTTCAAGAAAAAAGATGGGTTTCCTTTGTATTTATAGTAATGATGTGTTTTCTCCACATTTATAAGTATTTATACTCAATCAAACACAACCCATCCACTAATGATCTGTTGCAATAGCTCTAGAACGAATTAAACAAGCCAAGATTCTACATAATAATGATATGTTCCCTTGTTAAGGTATAATTGATTATATTCTTGAAACAAAAGTACACATTTCAATTGATTTTGTAGACTGTAACAATGTGTTCCCTCATCAAGATATGTATGATTTTGTTGCAGATAAAAGATGGATTGTCTCAGTAATGATAGTAATGATGTGTTGTTCCCTCTTATGTAATGACTCTAGTACTCTTTTAAACAAGTCCAAACCCATGGACACTAATGACATGTTTCTTTGTTCAGGAATGGATGATTATGTACTATACAAACTCCTCGAGAGTCTTATAAAAAATGCCTATAAGTAGGAAATGCCCCAGTTAAATACTCTGTTGAAGACCCCTGAGGTTAGTAACGGATATAATATATCTCCCTATTTACTCACTTCGTTCAGACTGGAATATAGTACTCCATCGAAAAAGCCAGAGGTTGGAAAATGTCATTTGGAAGAAAAGGTTCTAGTTTAAAATGTAGATTTGGAAAATAGTCCACTGCTAGGAGACATATAAACATATATAATGAAGATAAATGACATGATTTGGACATTGTTGGAGAAACTGTCGATGAAGAGAATATTGTGATTCAGTTCGAGGTAAGAAAAAGGGTAATTCATTAGTAGAGGATCATGTTCTAGAAGGTCCAGTGCAGCAGACACCAAACAGTGAAGCTTAGGTCGATGAAGAATGCAGTAAAGAGTATGTTTAGGAAAATCCCATATCATGTGTTCATGATGAAGGTTTAAGGATGAATTGAATGATTCAAAAATCACTGAAGGGTATCAGGTCTTTGTAGTTGAAAGATAAGAGAAAATTGAACAGTTTTCCAAGAGTGAAACTCAAAATTCTCAAGAAACTATATCTCCTAAGAACTAGAACGAGAAATCTCAAGAGGCTGTGAAGGATGAAGCTCATGAAATCAAGTCTTATTTTTCAGAAAAAAGAAAAGTGTGTTTTGGCCTTGATGAGTTGAATGGTTCTCAAAAGGAGGAAGATGACAACCAAAAGATTTACAAGAATTAAGCTTATGAAGGTCAATCAATAGATTGTGGCAACACTCAAAAATTAAAAAATAAGCTTCAATTTGATGCAGAAAATTTGGATGGTGCTCATCAATTCGAACTCGTACCAAAGGCTTTGTCTCTAAAAAGCCTGTCACAACTGGCATCATATAGTGAAGGTTTAGAGCCTGGGGAATGCAATGAAGAGGAGATTTTAGTTCTAAATGATGTTCAACAAAGTCACATCTCACTGCTTAATAGTGAAGCTTGAGAAGATAAATTGAGTGATCCTAAAACTAGAGAAGGATTTCATGATTCTGTATATCAAGGAGAGGAGAATTATGAACCTGGTTCAATGGCTGAAACTCAAGATGTTGAAGAAACCATCTTTCACAAGCAAAATGGTAGCTCTCCTGATGTAGTTTGGATGAAAGTGCAAAATCCCGAACTAGTAGCTATGTCCAATGAACTTCAAGGAACATATGAGAACATTCAAGCTTCAAAGGATGAAGTGCATCAAGACAACGTTTTAGACAATGGAAATGAGTTTTCTAACCTCAATGAGTTGTATGGTTCAACTCCTCAAAAGGAGGAAGATGTAGTTGACAACATCACCAAGATTGTTCAAATTCCCTTAACAAATGGTGATCAAGTGGAACATGGATCTTAAAATGTAGTTGTGGAAAAGAATGAAGATGAAGATGAAGCATATCAGGAAAGAATTAGTGTTTTTGATGTCATAAATAATGCAAGTCCAATTAGAGAAAAAATATTTAATATGGACAACCATGGAAAACATGAAGGATTCATTGCCTCTAAAAAAATTGAGGGAAAAGAGGCTGGCCAGGAAGAACAATCTATACAGAATGGAGCTGAAGAGACACAAGAATTCAAAGTTGGAGAAAATATGCAAATTGTGAAAGTAGACACAGTGTCTAGCAACGAGGAACCTTCTAACATGGATACTGCATTGAATATGCCTATGTTTATAAAAGGCCTTGATATATCTCCTTACTTGAATTCTTTGTTTGGACTGGACTTTAGTGAACCATCAGATAAGCGAAAGATTGTGGAGAGTAATGATGCATTATTTTTTTCATTTATTGACGATTCTCTTCCAGAAAATATATCAGAGATTGTTATAGAAGCTGCCTGCAACTAGGAACTTTACCAATTGGATAATCCTTTGAAGACCATTGAGGTTACAGAGGGATATATTATAGTTGTGGAAAAGAATGAAGTTGATGATGGAGCATGCCAGGAAAGCATTTTTATTGTGGATGCCATATCTGATGCAAGTTAAATTAGAGAACAATTGCTTGATATGGACAACAACGGAAAACATGAGGGATTCATTGACTGTGCCAAAATTGAGGGAAATAATGTCCAAGAAGCTAGAGAGATCCAAAATTTCAAAGTTGGAGAAAATATACAGATTTTGGTGAGCATGCAGGAACCTTCCTAACTAGATACTCCATTGAGGATCCCTGAGGTTATGGAGGGATATAATATATCTCCTTGTTTAAGCACCTTATTTGCCCTGGACTACATTATTGCATCCAAAAGTTCAAAACTTAGAAAAATTTATAATATATCCCCTTTCTTAAGTATGAATGAATCTCTTCTAGAAGGCAAGGATGTGTGCAACCAACAACCTTCTATCGATAAGTCATTGAAGAGGCTTGAACATGCTGAGGGACCAGAATATGATACCCCAGTGAAAAAGCTTGAGCTTATAGAAAATGATGGGACATCAAAGCCTGAATATTTGTCACCGCATGTCCCACTTGGAGACCATGAGTCTGTCATGGGGAAGGATGCTACAGTTTTGGAAGGGACAGAGCACTCTGAAAGTATTCTCCTCACAAAAAATCCTGTAGAATTTGGAGAAGTAGCTGAGGGTTCTACTATTTTGGCTACTATGAATGTTCCTTGTAAAGTGGATTAAAAAAGAACCAAACTTGTAGAAAGAATACTCACTTTGAGGAATAGATTGCAAACTTTTCAATTGGACTTACAAGGAAAACTCCTAGTGTCATTCTATGCTACACCTTCTAGAAGGCCGATGAATTCAAAACGTAATGGAAATGCAGAGAAAACCAGAGATACCATTTTTGTTTACAGGCCAAGGCAATCCATAGGAAGTGATGAGGCTATGCATAGTTCATTGAAGGAGAGTCGTGATGAGCTTGTGGGATGGCTTAGTTTATGGAAGCTACAGAATCTACACAAACAAAATGAAGCAACAACAAAGGATTCTAAAAAGGTAAGCTAAATTATGTATGAACTTCATATTTTTCCATGTTCTTTATCAGATTCATATTAAGGAATGGAGTACATAGTTGTTGCACTGCATGTATGAAAATTTTTCATTTTTTCTTTTCAGGACATAAGTAAACAATTTGTTTCACGGAATTTATCATCACCTGCAATGGAACAGAGGATGGAATCCTTGGAGACACCACTGAAGATGCTTGGACATACTAATGGCCATGATATATCTCCTTGCTCATAGACATTATTTGGATCAAAATGTAGTAGGCCATTGGCAAATTGTGAGCTTATAGAAGATATTGATAAGGTTGTTACTCGCACACCATTTGAAAATGCTCTGTAGCCACCATTAGTGACTGAATCAGGGGGAGTTGACAATTTTGGCAATGAATTGCCATGGTTAGTTTATGTATCCCATGAAAATAGGCCTAGTCTCCAACGCCACAAAAAAGCCAATGCAATGAATGCATTGGTATATTCGTAGCTATGTACACCTCTCCATTTTTTTGCTATTTCCCTCATATGAAATTCATTAATTATTATGCTAACGTTGATGATCGTTATCCATTGCTCCACTTAGGTCTAAGTGTTTGCTGTCCTCACAAATGGCCTCTTTCGGTTGAACCCTGATTGCGATCATTATATAAACAACAACAAAGCTATTCATGAGGCAATGTGTTTTGTAATGGTCTAGTTCTTGGGAAGAAAACTTTCTATGTACAGTTTTCTCAGAGATTGACAATTAGAGTTTTTAACTCAAATAAGTTCACTTGCAGTGTCCATCACATATAAGAAATTAAGGAAGTTGGTGTAGGTAGAAACATTTGAATCCTGAAAACTAAGAAATATGCTTGTCCAATAGAGACAAATGTTTCCCAAGAAGGCCTTTGAAATTATAACTGGCCACCTTTCCAATAATTTCATGTTATCTCTTCGCGCAATGAATGTTCAGATGTGTAGGTCAAGGGCAACTAGTCTGGAGAACCATTGGAGTTGGGGGCTCTTTGACTACACTTTGATTGGTGGACACCGAAAACATAGCTACCAACAAAGGTAAGGGGAAGTAGCCCGATAAAGCTAAAGAAGATATTGAGAAATTAATCCTAGGTGTTGACTTACACTAGAATAATGTGGTTAGGTTCTAAAAGTGCATGCTATTTGTAAGATTGGCGTAATGGAAGGAAGGGTAAGGACGGTATAGCCAAAATAATTGATAGTTTTCTGGTGAGGACACAAAATTAGGCTATACCTACCTTCCGTGACAATGGAATCCACAACCACCAAACCCAAATTTTCTATTTCTTAAGCACTAGCTAGAGTAGTGGATAAAACCACCACTCCTTTAGATCCTAATGGTTTCAACTTCTATATCGATGCATCGCCACTTTATGTTATTTCCTTGTAGACAAAGGGATGAAACTCCCTATCTGAAACATAAAACAAAATTTAAGGAATTGTAGCACAAGTCGAGCAGTGTTCTCCCCTATGATGAGTTGTGTCACAAAAATCATGAGTTATCTAAAGTCCCTCCTCTTTAAAGTAGAACTGGGTGAGTGATTTGCAAGTGACCTCGAAAACTTCTTCATGCTCTAGCGTAAAACATAGTATTTCTATGTTAGTCAATCGAACTCACATGGAAAATCCAATCTGTGATATGTTTTATCTCTCTAAAATAAAAAATAAAAAATTAACCAAAAGTTGCATTACAGATTTCTTTTCGACTTGTATCTTAGTCAACGATATTAGGCCATATATATTAATAAATTATTATTTTCATTGTCACGTTCTAGGTACCGCTTTGAAATCAAGTCCTGAATTCTGGATTTTATTGCTTTAAGGTTGGGCTTGAACGTGCTTCAGAGCTATTCAAAACACTCAATAGTTGTTGTTGAGGTAAGATTTTTCTAGCCTTCATGATGGAACTATTACTGAATCCATTAAGCACTGTCTGTCTTCTTTTACATTTTTGATCAATCTATTCCTCTCACTCATATTCATATCTGTAAGTGGAATCTTAATATTTTTCAACTTGTGCGAAAAGGGAGGATTGGTATCAAAATTATCACTTGTAGATATTGTTACAGTGCTAGGTTCCTTTAGAAGAATCTTGTACTTGCCACGTGAAACTAAATATAGAAGTCAAATAACATCTTCATCTTCCAAATTTAGTTGAGATTTAAATTCCTCATAACTCAGTTCGTAGCTTCATTGAGCAATAATAGTAAAGCTACTTGGTATGTTGTTATTGCCAATTCTATTACCGTGGTGTCAAATTTGGAGATGATGTCACAGGTTCCCAAGGAGTATATCCATGTAAGTGTACGATGTTCATATCTTTGAGAATAAAATTCCTGAAGTTCAACAAGGCATGCAACCATCTCAGAAGGTATATAAAGATTGGAAGACTTGCAAGTTGGCCAACGTGTAGCATTCAATACTGTGACACCCAAGGTTAGTTTCACAAAGTTATATGAAGGATTGTTAAACTCAGTTTGGGTTTCTTTGGAACCTCTGAAATCTTTAACGATGCCCTCCATATTTATATAAGATTAGAACCACAGGGCTACTTCAACTTCGACAAATTTTTTTGCTCATCATCAATATTTACACCTCTATAATGCAACAGTCTGTTAGCTAAGTATTTCTGGCAAAATTCCGCGAATAAATCATTATCACTCACATAGCGAACAAGTTTTACAACCTTTTCCAACCGGCACTCAATATTATCGTCACCAGATTTTTTTGGACTCCCACCCTTCTTCAACAAATTATCCCAAAAAGCTGCAAACAACTCTTCGCTTGTGGTTAGTGCAACTCTTTTATTGCAAATTACCACCAATGCTTCGTCCAGAGCTTTAGAAATGGAATTATCATTTTGAAATTCACGCTCCAAATAATCTACATACTGATCATAAATTTCAATGACCTTCTCTAGGAATTCAAGTCCATGTATTATTGTACTCTTTGAAGAGTTATTGTTCCTAGTAGTGTTTTCTACCCATTTGACTAAGTCTATTCCTCCACTAATTATACGTTGTTGAAAAATACTTGCCACTAGTTGGAGACCTTTGGGAATTTTACAAAATAACCTATACATCCTAGAAATATCAATTTCCTTATCATCCATAAGGAGGGAGTAGAAACCTGAATCATGTTTCCCTAAAAGTTGAATTTCATAACGGTCAAGGAGTTCATTTTGCACTATCTCTAATAACCCATTCTTTCTCTGAGAGTGCAAATAATTTTCAACTTTGTGCTCCTCATTCCACGAACACTCTTTAGCTTTTACCATATATTCTTGACAAGAATAATTATAATTGTCAACTTTGTGCTCCTCATTCCACAAGCACTCTTCAGCTTTTACCATATATTCTTGACAAGAACAAGGAGAAATCCATAAACCAGCCTTTCGAGCATAATAAATTCAAGTATCGTCCAAATTTCCACTTTGCAGATGACTCAAATTTAACATATTTGTTGATTCAATAGTTTATGGAAGGTACTAATTTTTATTGGGACATTTTTGCAAAAGAAGCAAGAGTAGTTGTTAGAAAGGAAAAATGACGGTTTTGTTTTGGCCAAGATGAATCCTTTATTTAGCTAAATGATAAATGAAAGCTTATGAATCTTGGGGAGATTGTTTCTTATTTGGGCAGTTCCCTAGTAAATAGTGTTTAAGTTGTAATTTTTCAACATTTGGTTGTTGGAGATGGATAATAGCCAAGTTTTAAAAAAGAAAAGTTCAAGCTTGGAGTAATATTGACCTACTTCCTTCCAAGAAGATTGCAATTGTTGATAAATTTCTAGGTGTGGGTCACATTGGTTTCTGTGTCTTTTTCTTTTTTTCTTTTCCAGTAGCCTATAAAATGCCGGAATAGGTACTCCAAAACTTTTATTGGGCAAGAAAAGTGGGGTAAAGTTGATTGATATGGTGTCTTTGAGTTTTATGTAATTGTACTTTCCATATATTACACTTGCTTAATGGCTTCCACATTCCCACTTCTATTAGGGTTCCTTTGCACCTCTACCAGCAATTGCTAGTTTTAAAATCAATGCCTATATATGCAATTTCACATTCCCACTTTTGTAGGCATTCCTTTGCACTTCTCCGTGCAATTGCTAGTTTTAAACTCAATGCCTACATATGCAATTTCAAGGACTACCATAATTCTCACATAATTCTGTAAAGGGTTCTAGCTCAATGGTAGAGCACCTCCTTTATAAGGAGGAGGTTGGTGGTTGGATTTCACTGTGTCCTAATATGAATTAATCAATGATATTGTAGTTTATTTTTAATTAAATACTTTTAATATTGATTTATTTCAATGGTTAGATATTTTTCTAGATTCATTACTTTATATTTTCTCTAAATAGACAAAAGTGATCACTTATTATCTTTGAATGTAATTTTTTATTGTGTCTAGAAAGACAATAGTTAAGAGGAAAGACATTGTTTTTTTAAAGACAATGTCTTTCATTCCAACTATTGTCTCTAGAGAGACAAAAATGAAATGGGAGGCCAAAATGATTGTGTTATATATTGTCTTTATAAGACAATTTAAGTTGAGACACCGGCTTAAAGACAATATTTAAAACAATAGACAAGTTTTCTTTTGTCTCAAGTTAAGAAAATTTGACAAAATATTGTCTAAGATATTGTCTTAAAACCCCCTTTATGTTGTAGTGACTCTCACAACAACAACTTCACACAACCATCTATGCAGCATTCACACAGCAATGTCTACCACAGGTTTCACCCTCTCTGCACGCTGATTCACCAAACCTCTGCGCAGCTATGGTACAGAGAGAACACAAAACATTGAAGATTGTATTAATTAAACACTAAGTGAGCGGGAGATTTATTTCCGGCTCATTATCGCAGACCAACAGTTCATAGCCTACTATATAACAGTTGTCGTGATTATTATTTTGACCCATTCATTTCATTTCAACTGGTAGCACTCCTGGTCATGGTTCTAGTTTGCGAAATATGGCGAACTGTTCTTCCGACAGCAGTTGTATTGTTTCATTCTCGTGTGTTTCTTAGTCCGCCACTGTTGAACGTCCAGACACCACGATACATCGCCGTGGAGGGATTCTTTTGTGAGAAAAATTTTAAAAAAATAACATATATTGGCCGGCTAAAGATTTGATCCTATTATATCTCCCCTAGCAATAATATTAAATAAAAATGTGGATAAATATATAGTCAAACACTTCAGTCATTCTGAGCGTATTCTTTAATATTTAACGAAAATTGCTTTATATGTCGTCTCCTAAGTAATTACATCCATCTACTGTCTCATTATTTAGTATAATAAAACAAAACATAATATAAAGTTTAACAGTTCAAACAAATTTAAAAATAAAAGGAGCCATCTCTTTATTCTATTATGTAAAACGTAAGGTAGTGTAAATGTTTATTGGTAAAACACATTTTAAAAGGAAAATGGAAATATTAGAAGTCCAAAGCATCCGTTTCTATTGATGATGACTTACATATATTCCAAACAGTTTTTCGGTATGTGCATCTGCATTAGTTCATTGTTACTCAGGATATCCTTCGAAATCGAGAATATCCGTAGTACTAGGTTGAGTATATCCTTTCCAAAATGAGAATATCCACAGTAGCTACCTTGAAGATATGCTTCAAAATAGGATCCATGTTCTCGAGGAATGGTTCAATTTTCAGCTATATAATTTCTTCGTTAAAATTGCTTCTCGAAATCTGGTAATCTGAATTTTGATAAAATTATACTTTTTGTAATAAAAATAACAATTGGATAATATAAATAAAAATTTCTTTAAACCGCTTAAAGCTATTTGAACGATTATCAATAAATTTCGTAAATAGACTCAAATTTGACTTCAAATTTGGACATTTCCATGGATTTCAAGTGAATTTCAAACTTTATAATTATAATGTCTCTAAAATCACAATGCTAAATATTATAATCCCACGTTCAAAGTAAGTGAGAACCAAAAATAAAAATAAAATAAAAATTCTAATCAACCTTAAATTAATTTCATACTTAATAACTCAACAGCTAATCAATCTTAATATAATCACCAAGTCAAAATGTTCCTTAATTTTTTCTTTTAGTTAAATTGACATTTCACCTCAGGAAAACGCAGTTTAATAGAAATACACGTTATGCACATATATTCATATATGTTAACTGAAAAGCAGTACTAAACCTATGTAGATTTCACATATTATATCAACACTGCGCGTTTTACGGGAGCATTAATGTAGAAATCTACATTTTAGCTGTGCATTCTCTTCAACTTCTTTAACCACTCTCATAGTAAGAAAAATTCGGAAAGCGTAAACATAATCGCGTCTTAAAATTGGTCGTTACTTATCAACTTCTGCATGACTATAAGTATGACGGCATAAAATACATAGTTATGACAGTCACAACCATTATCTTTGGCATCTTATTGACTTTTTTCTCACCGATGTCATATAAGAAGAATATGATGAAATCATAAGCAAATCTTAAAATTTATGAGTGTTTGCTGATTTTGAGAATTTATAATAGTTAAATATTATTCATCCAATGACAATATTATATTGGAAAATGTATTGAAGCTTATAATTATTTTCAGCTACATTGAAATGAAACCAGAAGGAATGAAATCTCAAAAGATTTGAAAATTGACATCGTCCTTTATCAAAATTTGACAAATACCTATAAATATTTTGACACAGATATTAACTTTTTAGTCGCATACAATGTTCAATATACTCATAGACCGATACTCTTACTCACTTGTAGCTCATAGCTTTCGAGAATAAAGCTGTATATCAATATAACATGTCTTCTCAGAAGAAAACAGCAGCTCGATGTGTAACAACTAGAAAGTGGAACGGTTAAAAAATCTCAGATGTCATAGTCCTCATCATTTCAGGTACTCATGTCTGGTATTCATCACATCCAAGGAGAAGACCAGAGCGAAGATCGACTAATATAAGTAAACTAGATTTGCTATATCTTAACTATTCTCTCCCCCTCTCTCTATATATACTGCCCGTCTTTTTTTATTAACAGGCATGCAGCAGGATGGAAATTGCCAGCACATATCTATATGTAAATTCTGATAAAAGTTTAACCTATATTACAGCTCTATATTGTAGATTACAATAACCATCACCTCACCTGACAGATCTACATTCGCATAAGCAGAACACGAAGCTCGACACTGTGTATATACTATGTGCTCGTGGAGACATTAAACTTCAACAGCCACAGACGTGGGTTTAGCCAAAAAGGTTGGCTTGTCGTGCCCGGCCATAATCACGGTCACTCTCCCTCCGTCTTTTTCATCTGAAAGGTTTGGCATAACATTCATCTTCACATTGTTGTGGCCATCACCATTTTCCTGAAGTTGCCTGTGGCCACTGGACTTCCTGAAGTGGGACCATGCTAGAATAATCAGAGCAAAGGCTATGAGAACAAGCATTGCACCGAGCCCACCCAACAGATAGGGAACTGGAGACTTCCCTACTGGTAAATTACTGCTTCCTCCTCTGGTGATATTTGACATTCCTCCTGCACTACACTTCACCACGAACTCCTTTCGCAAATACATTAGAGTGCATGATATTTATATATAAATTTACACTGCATAACTATGTAGCAACTACCATATGGGGCAGTTGCAGGATAGTGCGTGAAAAAAGCGAAATCGAGCACTTGTTTGCCTCTGAATAGTGCACAAAAGGAATATTCGCATAATCAAAACGAGATATTCCTCTGTGGAGCCGAGGCGTTTGCCACTTTCTTTTCGATGGGAACCATTAACCTAATAAATTTTGTCATTTGTTGGTACGGGAAGAGCACCATTGGGAATCTACCAATGAATATACTTGTTTTAGTATTTAGATATAGTGGAGGGTGGACCGCGGAATAAATGCAATGACAATCGAGCTGACAAAATCGAGGAATTCACTGACTCGATTCTTGGCGTCTCAATATACAAATGCCCTTCGAAGCCATCGCAGCACAACGCAAGATCCCACATAACCGTAGTTTCACTGTTCAAGGAACCATTTTAGGTTATAAATGCTGGCGGGTAGGTATTTGTTGGAATTATTGGAATTACAAATTTTATCTTGAAATTTGCTGAATGCTAACTGATGTTTTAGGTTAAAAGTGCTAACTGTTAGGCATTTGTTAGAATTATTGGAATTATAAATCTAATCTGGAACTTTGCGATACTAGCAAGATAACTGATCAAACAAATAATTGATGGAAAATTATTTCACCCAAATTCTAACCAAAATGTCTATAAGTTAAACATCTTTTTGTTGAAAATATTAGAATTATAAATTTAATCTTCAACTTTGCTTTATATGATGCTAGCAAAATAACTGATTAAAATTTTTTTCACTCAAATTCTAACAAAAACGTCTAAAACATATAATAGTTCAACAACCTTTTGCACATACTACTGCTATTGCGGGGAAATCCATGATGCACATACGGCAAGTGGGATGTATAATGTTTCGCGTTTCTAGGCGAGAGGCAGTGTTACGGAAGCATCAATTAGGCGAAGATGGCATCATAGTATTAGAACTTTGACTTATTACGAACCTTGCATTATGGGCCTAACATTATTAAAAAATCAAAATTTCCCGCATCTCATGACACCACAATCTCATCACATGTACAGGTTATTCCACAAAGTGAAATGAGTGGAAAATAAAAAATAATTGTACTCATACACGGATGTCCGCTCATATGCCAGAATAGTGTTAAAGCGAAAGTTATTAGGGGTTTTACATTATCATCATCTGATTTAAAAAAACAAAAACAAACTTATAAAAAATGAAAAATGAAATCGCACATGGACATTATGAGCTCATCGCATGTGTTAAAGTGAGAAAACACCATGAGTTCATCGAATGTATACATTTTTCAATGTGTAAAAACTCTATGAACTCATTGCATCTGTATTAGAAAAATGGGGAAAATGCAAAACTGAAGAAAGTCGGAATGTTAAATTATCGACCATAGATTGATACCAGGAAAAAAAAATGAGAAGAAGAAGCTTGAAAACTGAAGTCGAGGAAAAAAAAGACAAGAAGAAGCTTGAAAACTGAAGTCGAGGAAAAAAAAAAGACAAGAAGAAGCTTGAAAACTGAAGTCGGATGGTGACACTATGAGCTCATCGCATGATATAATCTTCAAAGTGGGAAAACACCATGACCTCATCGTATTCATATAATCTTCAAAGTGGGAAACACCATGACCTCATCGCATGTATATAATTTTCAAATATAGAGAAAATACACTATAGAGCACTACGAGCTCATAGTTTCTAGGCCTAAGGGGAGAAAAGTGGGGAGAATGGAAAAGAGAAAAGAAAGTGGAAAAAAGAGGAAACGGAAATTTGTAGGGGAAAAAAAATATATTTTAGAGAAAAAAAGGGAAACTATAAAAAGAAATTTATTAGGAAAATTATAAATATTTATATGGAATAGAATAATTGATAAAAATTGAAATGTAAATTTGTGAATATTTAAATCTTTGAAATTAATATTAATATATAATAGTGTGAAACTAAATTCGATTTAGATTAGATTTAAAATTTTATTAACTTTAAATGATATATTATATTGGAAAGATCATTTATTTGATACAAATAAATGAAATACATTTTACTATCTATTTAAGTAATTAAAACATATCTATAGATATATATAAATTTTGTTGATATTATAGATTGAATAAATTTAAAAAGTTTAGATAATTTTTAATTAGGAAATTATGATATTTAATTAATAAGTTTAGTAATTTATAGGAAATTTTAACCTTCTTAATTATAAGTTTTATAGTTTTGTAATTAAAAAATATAATAATTTTTAATACAATTTTACTAATTTGTAATTAAAAAGGGATGTACATTGAAAAAAGTATTATTTTGAATTTCAATTAAAAAACTCGAAATATCATTGTAATCTCTCTATTTTAACAACAACAATGACTCTATCAAGTAACTTTTAGGAATTGAGTTTTGTCCATTTAATTATTTTTTTGATTTTTTCTAGAAAAATATTCACTTACTTAATTTTTTAATTTTAATTTATATATATATATATATATATATAATTGATTAAATTGATGAATTGGCCAAAAATTTAACTACTGTAGTAGCAAATTGCATGTTTTAATTGAATATTAATTACAGTGTTCAATAATATGATTTTCAAAACAAAATAGTCACTTATAATGCTACCATATGAATAAATATTTAAATGCCTTCAATAATAAGATGACTTTAATCCCTTTAAAAAACAAGTGATCACGATTCCTTCCAATGATAGCTATCCTTTGTAATTAGGTAATTAGAAATAATATATAATATAATATGCTATATTATATAGATATAGATATAGATATAGATTAATATCTTCAAAAAAATTATACTTCAAAATACTTTCAATTGCATTGTAAAGTATTCTCAAATTGTTGTTAAGTTAATATAAGTAAGATACATCATGTTAGTCAAAGTCATTTTAGTTTTTTTCTATGTTTACTCTTAATGTTTCCTTTAAGGATAAGTTTTCTTTGATAGTATGTAGTTTAGTTTATATTTTATATGAAGAAAAGTTATTTTTTTCAATATACATTATTATTATCTTTCGTTACTAAATATTAATATAGATCTTGATATAGATCTTGCATCATTTACTTGTTCTTTTCTCAGGATAAAATACCTACTTTTATCAATTTAGAAACTTGCAATCTCTTCCTTAGCAACTAGTTTTAACAATATCTATAACATTTATAACTTTGAATTATTACTTACACCTGATCTAAATACAACATTAAAAATGATTCTGTCATTAATATATCCTAATCCAAAAACATTGATAGAACTCTATCTATACCTATGAAAACATCCATACAATTTAGATCGACAAATATTTAGCTAGATTAAATATATTATAGTCTTCTCCTTCAATTGTATCTACAAACCCCTATCATAATATATTACTGACTATGTGAATAGTTAAGATGACTTTCTCTTTGAGATTATCATATCAGTTTTTAATATCCGTATTATGAAGACCATAATGCAACGTAAATATTTATATGCAACGTAAACATTTATGTTTACTATTATTTATATTCTCATCACACGATTTGAAGCATTCCTTCTCATTTCGTGTTTCTCTTCTTCATTAGCAACTTTTAATCTCTTATTGTGGACTTCTCCTGATAAGAGGCAGTGAACTAGTAAATGATTGGTTTAATGTCAATATTTTTTAACCATATATACTAATCCCTCGTTTTAGACTTCTCCTAATAAGGGGCAGTGAACTAGTAATGATTGGTTTAATGTTAAATTTTTTTAACAATATATACTAATCCATCATTCTAGACTTCTCCTGAGAAGCGGTAGTGAACTAGTAAATGGTGGGTTTAGTGTTAACTTTTTTTTAACAATATATACTACCTCAATATTCGCATGGTATTTTCTCACAGCCATTCAAAAGAGGAATTTATTGATGAGTGCGCACGAATATTCAATAGAAATATGTGTTTGAATGTAGGGAAGTGCATGATACGTGAAGTTTATTCCTGTTATCCAATACCATTAAAAAGGATGGAAGACATGTAAATATTAGCTCATGTTCTTTTAGCTTTATAGTTGTAGTATTTCTTTTTGTTATTCTTAACTTCTCTATGTCTAGAATCTCGAACATAATAAAATAATATACAGAAAGATAGGTGTATTAGACATACAAGGGGTCCCGTTTTTTATCTATTTAATGAACTCTTCTACATGGATGATTTTTATTATTTTTCTTAAAAAAATTGTAGGTAAAGAGGAGAAAAGTGAAATAATCAACCTTGTTTCAAGACCCTCAAATCATAAAAGAATCTACGACTTGATTCATGTGGCATAACAACATACTTCATAATCGTTCCATGATATAACTAGACAACTCGAAACCTATTACTATATGTATCAAAATCATCTTAAGAGTCATCCAATTTTTGCCTAAGCAAGCTTCATTACTACTGTTAGAAGGCTATTAAATTTTGTAGCATGTAGATGCACTTGGATGTTTCCATAGTATCATGATTTCCTTCTTACGCAAAAACTCATGATATTATTCATTTAAGGCTTTGAAAAAAATCCCTTAACCATGTTTGCAAATATTTTAGTGATAATAATGAATAAGAAATTACGTGATAATATGTGCATGTAATCATAAAATATGTGCAGATCGATTTTCTTTGGAAGATCAAACACAATCTCATTTTCAATGAGTTGTGGAAAGGAGTTTGTGTTGGAGAAGGAGACCATGAACTAGCAAAGCCTATCTTAGGCAAGTAATTCACCATTTGGGAAAACAAGAACACGAAGGCCTATGCCTTGATTGCACCATGTGTAAATGAAGAGGTGAGTCACTTTATTCCACTTACTCAAATAATCTTGAGTCATTGCTAGCAAATGGAAACCTCAAAGAAATTACCTTTGACTCCCTTGTGAATAAATTTGCTAAGAGAGAGAAAGTTTTTAGGAAGGAGATAACTCCTTAGTCTTCTGAAGAGGTTGCGTGTCTTGCACATAGAGAGAAAAATCTTGCTCAAGACTCTTCGAGCGGAAGAGGTCAATTAAGAGGAAGAGGAAGAAGAAATTTCAGAAGCAGGATGGGCAGACACTCTCAAGGAGAAAAGTTAGATTTGCATTGCATATGTTGCAATAGAGATGAATCACATGATGAATCCACATGCAAGTTGTCTTGGTACAGAATTGAGGAGGAAAGAAATCAACCCAAAGGTAAAAGTAATGACAAAGAGAAAGGTAAATCACCTGAATCTGCTCACTATGGTGTGGCACATTGTAATATTGGAGTAAATGAATACCTGTTTAATGCTTCACTTGCTTCTTGGAAAAATGATTGGTTTCTTCATTCAGGCGCAACTTGCCACATGACTTTTAGAAGAGACTTTTTTTAATAATTTAATAACAATGTTGATGGAGCATTTTACTTTACAAACAAATCAAAACTCAAGCCATCAAGGCTTCGGAAAGTGATGCTCAAATGGCTTGGTCTTCGAGACTTTCTTCTGCATGATGTTTTATATCTCCCATAGTTGAGGAGAAACTTGTCCTTGGTCCACATCCTTCAGCAAGGACACTCCATTCATATGTTTGATGGCAAGGTTGAGGTGAAAAAAACATAAGATCACTCAATTGTCATGATAGGGATAGAATAAGAAATGCTTCTCAAGCTGGATGGTGCCTCTACTCGTGCACAAAATTTGTCATACAAATCTCATTATGATCAAGGTACATTTCCATCAAGTCTATTATGGCATGCTAGATTTGGACACTTGAACTATAAAAACCTCCACTTTTTGAAGAAAAATGGTGTTACTCATTTGCTTACAATTCCTAGATGTTGGGAGAGCGATCCCCCATGGGTAGTTTTTTGTCTAAAAGCCCATGTTTAATTCAATTTTTGTAATATTATTGTAAAGACTCCACATTTTGTGATCATGTAGTGCGAAGGTGTTATGTCTTATAAAGGGTAGTATGCCCTTTGTTTTCTAAACTAAAGTTGGTTGTAAGAGATCTACCCATGGTTCATGGACCATGGGATTGTATAAAAAGAGATAAGGTCTAAGTAGTCTGGGAGACAAGATGTAAGAGAGTCATAGATTTAGAGAAAGAAGTCTAAGTCTTGGGTTGTAGTGTAGGTAGAGGCTATGCAATTGAGTGCGCAAAGGCATAGGGTAGAAGTCTGTAGCTTAGTGCGCAGACCACTATAGTTGTGTGTACAGGGTGCACAGAGTCTGTAACACTTGGAAGATATTAATAAAGAGATATATTCTTCAATTTATTTGTCTTTGTTCTATTGGTGCATCTTGATATGTTATGTATGAATTATCTTTGTCATGCTTATATGGTGTGCGAATGAATTCAATTACATTAAATAATTGAACGCATATACAAATATCTATTTAGACGGGGATAGCTATAATTGTTTGATAAGATAAACAAGGCACTTAGATTAATTGGGAAATTTGTATGACACGTTGCCATAGCAATGAAATAGTACTTGAGCAACATATTTAGGCTACATGGAGGATGGTTGTATCCTTTCACAAAGGTATTGAAGAATGGAATGCAAGGTTTCTCTTGCAAGCCCTAGAGCGAAGCAACCTACGTGAAGGTAGGGATAGAGGGAATTGAACTACATGAAAACCATCTCAATGTGTAGAAACTTGGTTGCAACATCTCCCCATACTACTTCTGGTGAGACTTCAGTCTGCACTCCGCAGGCTGATGCCGAAATGGGCAGTAGTGTAGGGATTTGTTTGGCTAATTAACACTGAACCTAGGTTAGGCCCTCTCAAACCAACAAATGGTTCCAATGTCATGACCATAATCTGCATAAGAGATGTGTGGTGTTGCATCATTGGAATCCAACTAAGAAAAAGATTGGAGAGTATTTGGATAGAAGGATCCACAAATTCGTGACACAAGAGAATAGAAATATGTAACTGATAAAGGAACAGTGGTTGGAAAGATACTTGTATATAGAGATCCATGAGATATTTTTCTGCTCCTTCCCTATTGAGCTATATAAGTGGATCGTGAAGTTAGTAGATAGCTAAGGAAGGTGGAAACTTGACAGTCCTATTGTGTGGACCCAGAACAAGTGCAAAGGTTGGAAGCGTCGGAGGATAAGATCGCGTGTGCTGTCAATCATTAGCTTGATCCCATCATAGGAGGATTTGTGACTAAATTTGTGATGTACACCTCAGTCAGCTACAACAAGGCGGAGCGACACTTTTTCAAAGGACTGCAAGGTAATTATGTGAAATGCTTGAACACTTGGAATAAAATGCTATTGTGTGAAAAACGGGTTATGCAGCTACCTTGATGTGTGGAACTATACGAAGTGGAAAAACTTAGAGGACCAAAGGGAAAAAGGGTCTAGAGTATAGCTCGTTGATTTCACGTCCACGAACTGACGAAGAAGGAATAGTGAAGGTTTCTCCACAAAGTGCTATTTAGTTAATAATATAAGGCTTCCCGCGAATATCGCCTCCACCCACACCACCTCCAACTTCACCACCCTCACCTCCAACTTTGCCCATACCACATCCATCTCCATCGTAGTTTAGTATCGAAAATACAATGAAGTTACCTTTCTTCAAAGGCTTGGGAAATGAGGACCTGGAGCAATTCCGATTCATTGTGAGGGCTATATGGGAAGCTCAAGGTGTTACAAATGATCATATAAAGAATGAAACATTGGTTGCTGCTCTGCAAGATCGTGCGCTAACCTAGTATATTAAGTACTCTAATGATAACCTGAATGTTGGAGTAGCAAACAACCATGTAGCACTAAATAGGGAATTTAGTAGGCCTAAATCTGAGGCACAATTGATTGTGGGATTGAAAGAGATTGTGATGCTACCAGGCGAGACACCTTGGAAACTAGATCAAAGGCTGAAATACACAATTTACGAAGCCAACATGAATTTGACCGATGGACAACATCACGAGTGGTTTGTGGCTTGGCTACTACCACACTTAAGGAGTGCATTGTCGCAGTAGAGGATAACAACTCACGCAGAGACCATAGAGTTTACCATGAGACTGCATGAGACTCCGATGAAGGATCCTAATCTAGGAGTTCAACAGATCCATGCACAGCTGAAGAATCTGTGCTTTGAGATACAAAGTCTGAAGTAGGATAGGACAGCCCGACCAGAGGTACACAAGGAAGTATGGTGCTTTAAATGCAAGAGTCGAGGTCTTGACAAAGACCATTACCCGGTATCTGCAAACTACATTGTAGGAGGAGGACCGATGGCTTTAAGGCTAGAAGCTCAAGCAGGACCTAGCACGAGGCCTGCATTATGGTGCGCTATCTGTCAAGTAGCCAGAAAACATGCCATGGATAATCGTCACTTGCTACAGAAGTATGCACAAGCATCGCAACAACTATTCTACAACTTTTGTAGGTCATTAGGACATGATTAGCATACTTGCAGGAGCTATGAATTGATGATGGATAGAAGTCATACCTATAAGGTTTAGGCAAAAATGTGGCCCCTTGACCAGAATGCAAGGATGGCACAGATAGGATTTCAGGGGCGCAGATGAAGCCAAGGCGGAGAAGGACCTAGCAGAGGTCGAGGGTAGTTTATTTTCTATAATTGTGAAGGACCAGGACACTGTGCCCATAGTTGCACTAATCCAACACGATTGCAAGTATTTCACATTGTTTTATCATGAAACAAAAGACTGTCCTACGCTAGTAGCTAGGATATGTGACAAATGGGTGCTACCACCTCCGCCGACTCAGAACCTACATATGATGAGGTCTGAGCCATGCGAGGAAGATCCAAACATAAATATAGTATTCAGAAGTCGAATCGCGATAGGGGATGACAAGGGGAAATAACTCGAAGATAGTTCATGGTTTCGCAAAGCTCCAGCGAAGGAGGCTGAGTTTGATTTGGATTGTGCATGTGAAACCTTCATGAAAGCTAAGAAGAGCTTCTCTGAGGCCTCCACTAGAGGAAGCCAGGATAAGCCTAAGTAGAGATGGACCCCTCTATGCTCACAACTTTCCTGGAAACCTGTATGAAGTTGTTGCATGATAGTAAGGTTGTGAAATGATTATATGAACTCATCATGTGCTGGAACTATGCTAGGTGAGCCGCGTGTAGTATGAAAGATTGGTAAGCATAAAATAAGGACAGGATGGGAGATGAGACTGATTGCACAGATAGGAGAGTATGAAATGGATTAGGTCATTTTGGACCTCGGGTCAAATGAGAATTTCATACCAAAATAGACATCGAAATCGATGGGGAGACTTGTGTTGCAATGGTCTCTAATTTAACTAAGGATGGCGAATGAGTAGAAAATCATCCCCATGGGGCGACCACAGGGGGTGACTATGGATATTGCGTGAGAAAGTGAATTGGATAATTTGGAAGTAATAGAGATAGTAGATGACAAAAATCCCTATCCGACACTCCTGGGAATTGACTGGGCCTCTAATATGAATGGGGTAATCAATTTGAAGAAGAAAAAGATGATCTTTAAGAAGAAATCATTGCGCATAATAGTACCCCTCAATCCTACTTAAGGATCATGCTATATTGAACCTCTCTGTGATTATGAGAGTGATGATGACCTAGATTGTATCTATAAAATAACAGCGTAATACCAAGATTGGGTGAATCCCCCCATGGATGGACATATTACATGGGATTGCAAAAGTTCCTACACTTTGGACACCAACGAAGAAATAGAACGCTAGCAGAATTGGTTGCATGAATTAACTACACTGAATTGCAAGATGATGACCTAGTCGCTACACTGTGTGTCATCAGAGGTAAGAAATATGCCTATTTATGATGGTCTGAATGAGGTGGATATCTTTTTGGATGCATTTGGAAGGGAGGTACCAGAAAACCAACACTTCTAGGCCTTGTACTAGGAATTGCACACTATGCCCGCAAGATGGTGAGCTACACATAAGGGAAGCTTTGATGATTGGTGTGAATGTAGGAAGATTTTGAGAAAATGATTTGGGAAGCCTAAGATGTGATTAACAGACATCTATGATGGGCAAAATGATTTACGCGTGCATCTAACCAAATGGACGTAGGCTTATGGAGAAAAGTCCCAACCTGAGTGTGTGCACCTGTTCTGTCATACCCTAGATGTTATCCCAATGAATTGGCATACAGAAATAAAGCTTCGCAGTGGGACAGGTGAATGGGATATCCTACACGAATGATTCATGATGACATTCAGTTTTAAGGACAAGTTTGACAGTATTGATGAAGTGCTACAAGAGGTGAAAGCAACTATATTTAGGATACCGCCAAAATCCTTTAGACCTAATTCAGCTTGAATGGGCTACTCAGCTAAGTCACACACTCCAATGTTCTAATGTAACTGCTGAAGAAGAGGAAGAAGATCTATGGAAGATTAAAATTACAGAAACAAAAGGCCACCATTAGGTTCAAGGACCTCAGATTGAGAACCTTGATGTTATCGCACTGTTGAGAACAAAACAAGTGAATATTGGTATGGAGGTATAACCCAAATTCATGAAGATTGGAAACTACTAGGATAACGCGATGGTGGATAAGGTTACTAAATTTCTCCGCGAATACTAGGACTTATTCCCTACCAAGTTTACAGATATGAAAGGAATAATATGGGACCTAGGAATGATGAATATCATGTCAAAGCTTGACATGAATCCATTTAAGCAAAGGCCTTACCATCTCAATCTGAAATGTAAGGAGAAGGTCCACTTAGAGCTAGACAAGCTGTTTGTAGTAGGCATCATTGAGACTATGGAAGAATTGGATTGGGTAAGCCCAATGGTGGTGCAAGAGAAGAAGTAGAAGGATGAGATAAGGATATGTGTGGATCTAAAAAGAAGTGAATGATGCTTGTGTGCATGATCCTTTCCTGACTCCATTCATGGATGAAGTGTTGGACAATATAGGTAGCCAGGTGTTATCACTCAGGTTGTCCCTAGGATCCTAATAGGGATACGGCCGAGGTAACCACAAACCAATCTTCTGATTGCAGGTTCTAGCCCACCTGCAATCGGAGAGGGCTCTCTCCTTTCAATTCAACCTTAGTTGATGATTATAGGCTAGCTTTCTGACTTCAAGGGAGTTTTGATTGTGATTGGAAAGAAGGTAGGATTCTCGAACAGAGAGGCAAGGTAAGGAGTGATAAGTTTCAAACCATTGGGCATGGAGTCATAGATTGAGGCTTGCGAGCGTTTTCTTTGTCACAAGGGGATACAGAGCGGGATAGCCACACAGGATACAATTTTCTGTCTGCTGAAAGTACGGAGTGGACATCAGGGATGAAAGGCAAAGGAGAATCATTTCATCATGCTGACAAAGAGGAGAAATGGATGAATGGGATCTAGGAGTAGTTAAGAATTCCTAAACATGAACTCATATGTGAAAGAAACTGTGTAAACAAGATCATTTAAGAATACATGTTCATAACTATTTATGAAGAAAACATTGAGAAATGCAGAAATTGAACTTAAGGTGTAATGAAACAAATCTTAAGCTATTCTTTTTTCCTGCAATTTAGAAGGCGGTACGGTGGCAAAAAACATAAAATTAAACATAGGAGAGGAACACTTATTGGATCATGTAGAAGCACCGGAATTCAATGATCATTCCTTGGCCAGGAGAAAACATCAACTAGTTTCGCAATCCATGCTTTCATCAATCTTTGATTATGGAAATTATAACAGTTACAGTGCGAGTCTCTGCTCGGAGAAAATGCTGGAAATAAGACTGATGAGCAACTACTACCAACCAACCAACCCCTCACAACATTGCTCAGGGTGGTATGTATAAGCAAAATATCGGAAAGACATCATTACAAGTGACCTCGACAGGTCTGCTTAGAGAACTCTTCAAAAACCTAAGTGTTGCTGGAATTAAATGCAAGTAAATCGTTTTGGCTGCGCTGGGGGTAGCTGGATCGGAACAGGTGACGTGGTGGCCCTTGGGGGCCAGACGCGGTGCTACTGGAATGATTGTGCTTCAGGAACTGCAGTTCGGCTCTGGTGTGAATTAAATGTGCAATAATTACGATTTGAGAGCTTCAAGTAGTTTCGCCCTCTTTCTATGAATCTACTGGAAGATATTAAATTTTCTCCTGCTTCGGGCCGCTGCTCAAGATATTCGCTGATACTCTTTGCCACTACATTGATGGCTTCCTCCATCAACTGATACTCTTTGACACGCTTGATGCCTGATGATTTGATCTGATACACTTTAAACTCTGTGATTGATCTGCTGCTATCTTTAAATCGGATCCTTTAGGCACGATCGGGCGATTTTCGGGCTTTTCGGCGTGCAATGGGCTAAGAAATAAGAAGATTCCCCAAAGATTCCTCGAAATGGCCTATTTCTCGTAGCGATGCGCGATTAGCACCTCTGTTTCTTGTTCTGGAGCTCCGAAGTGCGATTTTTCTTCCTGCGCGAAGTTTCGGCTTTCTGGCTGCTGACGTCAGCATGACATCGGCTGTACGACGGAGGACGTCAGCTGTGGTGGGTCCATGGTATAGAGCGACGTGGTGAGATGTTGATACTGGAGGTAATGTGATGAAGAAACTCCGATGTGATCGCAATATCGCATCGGTGGGGAATGGAGGGCGCTTGAGTTGGACACTCGGCGCTTGCGACCGCCGACCGCCGATATCGCAATATCGCATCGGGCAGAGACGGATGGGTGATGACCTGCATGGAGATGAAAGTGCGATGTTGTGATGCGATCTGGCTTTAAGGTTCTATAGAGTGTAAGTTTTTTGGGAGGAAAGAGCAAGTAAGTGGGTGTGAAGGGCATTTGAGGTTTCGGAAGGGGTCTGATTGCCTTAGAGGGATTTTATACTTTGGGAGGAGTCCATTGTATCTGAGAGGTGGTTTTAGAGGTCAAGGGTTCTTGCTGAGTTTCAGATAAACTGAGCAATTCCCAGGAGTACTTATGGTTATTTTTCAACCAGGTGGAGGGATATTACATAGGGGGATTTTACTTAATATTAATAAGGGGATGAGGAGAATAGGGAGCTAAATAATAATGTTATTGGTTAATATGGAGGTGGTAAGAAAGCGCTAAGTTCAGGAGAACTTAGGCTATTACAAGGGGGTAGGACCATACTTAAGAGAAAATATGGAACAACTTTGAGTAAAGCAGATCTTTACTCAAGCCAGTGTTATGAAGATGACGAAACTTTAAGAGGTGTCAAGCAGATCTTGACCTCTTTTGGGGAAGTTAGTTAATGATTGGGGAGAACAGAGAGGGGAGTCAGTTATACCTCTTTTGAGATTCTTGCATACAAATTCTTGTTGATTGTGTCCTGAATGATATGACAGCTGAAAACCTGGAACTGGTCAGCAATTTAGGATTCAACAACCTCAGCACTACCTACCCAGCCTACTTACCTAGCATTTTTTCTTCTTTTGTTTGGGGGTGCACTTAGACTTGCAAACCTGTCATTCATTTTTCTTTTGATGCTTTCCTATCTACATACTACCCTTATTTCTTCCAGAGCCTATATTAAGCTGTTGGGCTCCTCTGCTTCTCTACCTATGTAAGAATCTGCGAAGATTAAATTGTTTGGACAGATTTACAATCTCTATATTCTAAAACAGGAAATTTAAACCTAGGGAGACCAAGATTAAACCGTTTGGACCTCCCTTTAACTGAAAAATGGCGATACCGGGATAAATTTACAAAATTTGAAGGAAATTGAATGAACTTGAAGTAGCCTTCTTCACTTGGAGACTGTTAAGCAAATATGGAGCATTGCAGCAAGAAAAGTACGACATATTTGGCCTCTGAAATGCCAATCATGAAAAATGAATAACCTGCTGCAGCAAGAAGCTAATAGTGGCTCCACTCGGGGATGGCTTCTCCTTGTGAGAAGTCAAGAACAGAACGTCAGAACGCCTTGGTTTTTAGTGTCTTGCTATCTTGTGCAAAACTGTAAAGCGCCGCCTGATTTCTTCCGTGTGCTTTCAGTATTATAAACTCTAAAAAAGATAAAAACTGATATATACAAGTATGTACAAACCAACTACCATCTGCCCTTTCAAGCAGGAGGATCATTGTAGTGTTTCAACATTCGGCCATTGATCGGGCCCTCTTCCGCTGTGCTGTTATCAAGAGATTTGAGAAAGTTGGTGTTATTTCCTTGCACAGCGCTGATAACGTATGGACCTTTCCACAAAAAATCAAATTTTGCATGTTTTCCCTTGTATTCTCTTCTTGCATCCCATCTTAGAACTTTGCTGCCTACCCAGAAATCCTCTACTTTAGTTCTCTTATCGAACATTTTCTTGAGTTTTTCTTGTAGACCCTGAGCTCTTTTGAAAACTTCTTCTCTAGTTTGTTGAAGGTGAATGGTATGATTAATTCTTCTTTGCATGTCATTTGGGTCAGCCTGAAGTTCTTGCAATAGTTTGATAGTAGGTATGCCCAGAGATGAAGGAAAGCTGGCTTCCATGCCATATACAAGTTCATATGGGCTCATCCCGATCGACTTTTTGGTGGACAGTCGGTCTGCCCATAGGGCATTGGTGAGCTTTTTGTGCGAGTTCTTTTTGTTCTATTCTACCATATTCTTTATGATATTGATGAGGCTCTTATTGGAAGACTCGGCCAGGCCATTACCTTGCGGGTAGTAGGCTGTGGAGTGACCTAAGGTAATGTGGTATTTGTGGCAAAAGTTAATGATTTTCTTAGATTTGAAAGCGGCAGCGTTGTCGGTAATGATTTTCTCCGGGCAGCTAAATCTAGAAAGGATGTTGCTTTCAAGGAACTGGATAATGGTGGAGTCATTGGCTTGCCTACATGGGATGGCTTCAATCCATTTGGTGAAATAGTCGGTGGCTGTTAAAATCCATTTGTGCTGGCCTGAGGAGGAGGGATGAATTTCTCCAACGAAGTCAAGACCCCATTGTTGAAAAGGTTTCTCGGTTGAAATGGGCTTTAGGGGCAGAGGCAATAGCTTTCTTTTTCCTTCAAAGATTCGGCATTTGTGGCATGAGGCAGTAAATCTTTTCACATCTACAAACAAAGAAGGCTAGTAGTAACCAACTCGTAAGATATTGTCTGCCGTAGATTTCCAATATAAGTTTCCTCCGTAGTCACCTGCATGAAATTCTCTCATGACGCTGTTAGTTTCATCTATAGTTAAACATTTAAGCAAAAAGCCTTCATAATTTTTCCAAAACAAAGCACCATCTATGACACAGAAGTTTGATGATTTTATTCTTAAAAATCTCTTCTTAGTTCTGGACAATCCTGGGGGAGTGCACAAGTTTAACAAGACAAAGAAAATATCAGAATACCAAGGGGACTATGTGAAGGTATCACTGATCCGTCGAGTCGCCAGCTCCGCTTCATCGTCCAGCTGATTAATGTCTAGTGCTTGGAAGTTTGTTTCGGCCATTAGCTTGGCTAGCTCTTGTCCTTTTACGAGCTTGGTGGGCTTTATCTCAATGTCGTATTCAAGGATGCTAGCAATCCATTTGCCTCTTCTGCCTTCCAATCCTTCTTGAGTTAGTATGTCCTTTACAACAACATTAGGGACATATGCGATCACATGGGAGTAGAGGATTTAAATTCTTAAGTCTTTGATGGCTTTGACCAGGGTGTAGGCTTGCTTTTCCATGATCTAAAATTTTAGGGGTGCGTCTCTCAAAACTCGACTGAAGAAAGCTATTGGTTTCTCGTTGCCCTGATCATCTTTCTGCAGAAGGAATGCGGCTATGGTATGTTCTGATGCGAAAGAAAAAATGATAAAGTCTCTGTCAAATTGAGGACTGGTGAGGATAGGTGTTTGAGTCAGGGCCGTTTTTATACTCTCGAAAGCTTGCTTGGCCTCAAGGGACCATCTCACCTTGGCATCCTTTTTTAGCATGTTGCTCAATAGCCTTATTAGCTCGGCTAAATTGGGGATAAAGCTTCTCACGAAGTTGATTTTTCCGAGGAATGCTTGTAATTCTTTCGTGTTTCTTGGGTAAGGGATTTAGAGGATAGCTTGAATTCTTTCTGGGTCGATTCTGATCCCATATTTTGATATTATATTCCCTAATAACCTGCCTTCCTCCAGGGAAAACAGGGACTTCTTAGGGTTCAAGGAAATGCCATATTTCCTACATGTGATAAAAATTTTGCTTAATTGCTTGAGGTGTTGTAGGTCGGATTTGGAAAATGGGGTCAGGTCATCCAAGTAAACCACAAGGAAATTGTGTATCTCCTTAGCGAACACAATATCCATTGCCCTCTGGAAGGTGGCGCCGGTGTTTTTCAACCCAAAAGGCATTTTAACATACTTGAACGTTCCCCAGGGTGTGGTAAAAGGTGTTTTGTCCTGATCGTCTTGGTGAACAAGGATTTGGTTAAATCCTGAGAATCCATCTAGTAGAGAGATCCTAGAGGAACCCACTACTCTTTGCAAGATGTGGTCCATTTTGGGTAACGGGTAGTGGTCTTTTAGACAGACATGGTTTAGATTTCTCAAGTCTACACACAGTCTTATCTCTCCTGTTTTCTTTCTAGTGGGAACTAAGTTAGATACCCATTCCGAGAATCTAATGGGCGCGATGATACCTGCTTCAAACATTCTTTTTATTTCTTTTTCAATCATAGGGAGAAGCATGGGGTTGATTCTTCTGAGTTTTTGTTTGAACGGTTTCTGATTCGGTCTTAGGGGAATGGTATCCTAGATTACTGAAGTGTCATAGGACTTCAAGCCCTCATAACTCCAGGCAAATACATCTTGAAATTCTTTGAACAGATCCACATATTTTGGTTTTTGGTCAGGAGGCAGATTTTTAGAAAGTTTAATCATTCTGGGATGTTCTATTGTTCCTATGTTGTATTCTTCTATGGTGGCATCCAAAGGTTCCATCTTTGGTTTTCTGGCCACATCGTTGTCATCAAACATGTCTTCCATTGGGGTAAGGCCAGCAGGTAGAACATTTCCTTTTAGGTCAATAAACACTTCCTTTACATCGACTGCCTTAGGTGAACAAAACTGTTTCAGTTGCCCTATGTTTGTACTGTCAAAAATAGTTGGGTTAAGTATCTGTTCAGCCATGGTGGGTGTTAGGGTCAGGTGATCTTATTCTGCGAACTGTTGTGATTCGGCTATAGCATCCATGTCAATGTTTGTGCTAGAGAATTCATCTTCCAGAGTAAAAAAATTGTTAATCTGGGCATCATCTTGGAATACCTGCCAATTCTCGACATTGTTAGGAATTGACGGTCTGTGTTTTACTTCTACGGTGAAGCGGTGACTTGGTCCAAAGGGAAGCCTACATGTGCTAGCGAAGGTAGCTAGGCTATGGGCATGAATATTATGATCTTGTGCGATTTTGGCCGACTCAAAATCACTGAAGGTGCTAAGAAATTTGCTGGCAGCGGCTCTGTAAGCTCTCATTCTACTATCATTAGCGATGAAGTTGCCCTTTATCTGTTGTATGATGAGGTCCGAATCACCCAAGATGGAAATTGTGGTAGCTCCAAGGGTTTTGAGCAACTTGAGACCTAAGAGGAGGGCTTCATACTCCGCCATATTCTTTGTACATCTAAAATTGATTCTATAGGCATGGCCTTGTGCGTGATTCTCGTAAGTATTGTAAATCCACACTCCAGCCCCTGCTCCTAACTTGTTAACTGCACCATCAAATTCTAAATACCATGAGACTTCTCGTCCGAGGCATGTATTGGGGATTCACGTGGTGTGTAGAGTGGATGAGCTGGTGACTTTTGTTTCGGGATTTTCTTCTTGTCCTGTGCTGGTTGCCCTGGCTGTTGAGACAATTTCATGCAAACTGGCAACTGATCTCTTATTGGCATTGGTTTCTTGCTCTAGGGATAACGGTTTGTCAGGAGTTGGAGGGCTTGTATTATCATTAAACAA
This sequence comes from Pinus taeda, assembly GCA_000404065.3. Classification (NCBI taxonomy): domain Eukaryota; kingdom Viridiplantae; phylum Streptophyta; class Pinopsida; order Pinales; family Pinaceae; genus Pinus; species Pinus taeda. Next base: position 267,513 of record APFE030924248.1, read on the forward strand.
AATAAAAGAATCCATATCAGAATGGATTGAGTATATTGGAAAATTTTGGGGTTTCTCCTCACTACTTACCACATACTTCATTAATGTCTCCCTATAAAGTCTCTTTGGTTGCCCAAAGACAGATATAGTGGCGTAAGAGAGGTCGAGTTGAAGGGATCCTTGCAATTTTTCTCCCCATGATCTGGATAGCAGCATTCCATACTTCGTGGGGATGTCAGCAACTACTATGTCCATTAAGATTGTCTTGTTGGGAAACTGGACTAGGGATAAGCAGAGATCTTTGATTAGGCCTAGACACTTGACCTGAATTGAATCAAACGAATACAGATCTTTATAGGGTCGGGTGACATCAAGATTCAACTTTTCCATTATAGCTTTGGGCATCAGGTTATGTGAGGCACCTGAGTCAAACATAGCATTGTGTAGTATCTTATTGTGAATGTGCAGGCTGACATAGAAAGGCGGAACAGGTCCATATGTTGTTTTTCCGTCAACCTCTGGCCCGAAAAGTAGTTCAGGGGTGTCATCTAGGATGTTTACATCATCCTTAACCTCCGACAATTGAAGTGATTTTTAAATTTGTTGTCTATATACGTCATGCTTAGCCAGTTCTAAGAGGGGAATGGAGATTTTAAGTTTTCCAATTTTTGTTTCTAGGCTGAATGGTTTTTCTATTGGGTTCTGGGTATTGACAGTGGTGAAATTTTCTTTTTCAGGTGTACTCTCTGTGTTCTCTTTTGGAGCATCCGTATCACGGTGTCTGACCGTCTGTGGTATCTTCGTTCTGGGAAAATTTTCGGGAATTCTCTTGAGATCTTTTTCCGGATGGGGAGTGGGCAGGGGCTGCTCCATAGAACCATGTGTATCTGTTACATCTTCCACAAAAACCTGTTGAGAGTTTGGGACATGGCTTTCAGTTGTTTGACTGTTGGTGCTCTTCCCTTTAGCTTTGTTGGGTTGTTTTCTATCTTTTTCTTTGCTAGGCAGAAAAACATCGACAGTCCGTGTTCTTAGTTTGTATTGCTTATGAACTTCGTATATAGTAGTGTCATAACCTTGTTTAAAGTCAAAGGACTCGCCCGATTTGGTGCGGAATTGTTCTAAATTAAGGTATGGTCGGTTTTCTTCCGCGAGGAAGGATTACTGTTCACTTTCTGAATCAACTAGGTTCATTAGGGTCCCGTCTGTGGGATCAGCGGATGTAGATGCCTCAACATAGTTTTCTTGAAAAGGAGGTCTAATGTCGTGATCCTGAATGGCCCTTCCTACATTCAAATTTTGGGTCTTTCTGAAGTTTGGGTTCCTCGCGGCATTGGGCTGTTGACTTTCCCACAAATTTTTCCTCTTCACGTTGTCTAATCTATCTCCCAGCCTGTTCATGGAACTGACGACCGCATCAAGCTTCTGCTCGATGGATGAGGGTTCTTCTTTGAAAGTGGTTTTTCTCTCGGATCTGGTTCTGTTTCTTTTAGCGATTAGGCTTGCTTCCATGCTTACTGCGGCATCTTGCATTTCTGCGAGGCTTTGAGGGGCTCTTTCCCTTAATTGATACGCCATTTCAGCATCAAAGCCATCTGGGAATTTGTATAAAACAAGGTCTGGTGGAGGTCATAAATTTGGTGGTATCGCGTTGTAAACATTGTTAAATCTGGCACAGTAATCCAGAACAGCTTCCCCAGGTTCTCTCTTGATACACTCATATTCCGATAGTATGTGCAGGGGGTCCTTCTTTTTCTCCCATCTGTTAATGAAATTTTGGTATAAAGCTTCCGGGTTTAGTATTGAATTAGGTGGAAGTGCCCTAAACCAGGTTCTGACATCACCAGTCAGACTTTGAACAAAGATCTTCATTCTTACGCTATCATCATCTATCTCATAACTCTCGAAATAATCCTGCATTTTCTTTGTATGTTGTAGGGCGGTGCAAGGGGTTGTGCCATCGCAGTAAGTGATTTTTTATTGGTAGTCCTGAGGCATTGCTTCAGGATTAGCAGGTAATTGTAATGGTGCATATCTTGCCATGATGAAGGGGATGAGCGGAACACCTAAGGCGAGGGGAATTACGGGAATAACAGGGGAAGAAGGAGTAGTCGAAGTGGTATGGATATGGGATAGAGGTGTGGTGGAGCTACTTGGAGAAGGGGTTGATGAGCCAGGGGAGCTCGGGGTCGACCGGAATAGAACTTTGATAGGGGTTGGTACAACAATTGGCTGAACTGTTTCAGGACTAACAGGTGTCTAACAATCTTTTTGTTTTTGTTTCCTATCGATCTTAGGAATTGAATTAGGATTTTCAATGACGGGCAGGTTATTTGGATCAGGATTTGATTGTGTATTACGTGTTTTCTTCTTAGGAGCCAACTTCTAATATGTCTTTGAAAATCTTCTAATAAATATGCAACCACGGGTCGGCCGATCCTTTCACAAGACGACTTCTTCCTCTGTAAGGCTGCAGACTGGTTTCATTGATTTATCTGAGGAGGTCCCCAGTGGATTCATCATTATGTTATCAATGAGGTTGTCCCTAGGCTCCTAATAGGGATACGGCCGAGGTAACCACAAACCAATCTTCTGATTGCAGGTTCTAGCCCACCTGCAATCAGAGAGGGCTCTCTCCTTTCGATTCAACCTTAGTTGATGATTTTAGGCTAGCTTTCTGACTTCAAGGGAGTTTTGATTGTGATTGGAAAGAAGGTAGGATTCTCGAACAGAGAGGCAAGGTAAGGAGTGATAAGTTTCGAACCATTGGGCATGGAGTCACAGATTGAGGCTTGTGAGCATTTTCTTGGTCACAAGGGGATACGGAGCGGGATAGCCACACAGGATACAATTTTCTGTCTGCTTAAAGTACGGAGTGGACATCAGGGATGAAAGGCAAAGGAGAATCATTTCATCATGCTGACAAAGAGGAGAAATGGATGAATGGGATCTAGGAGCAGTTAATAATTCCTAAACATGCACTCATATGTGAAAGAAACAGCGTAAACAAGATCATTTAAGAATACATGGTCATAACTATTTCTGAAGAAAACATTGAGAAATGCAAAAATTGAACTTAAGGTGTAATGAAACAAATCTTAAGATATTCTTTTTTCCTGCAATTTAGAAGGCGGTACGGTGGCAAAAAACATAAAATTAAACAGAGGAGAGGAACACTTATTGGATCATGTAGAAGCACAGGAATTCCATGATCATTCCTTGGCCAGGAGAAAACATCAAGTAGTTTCGCAATCCATGCTTTCAGCAATCTTTGATTATGGAAATTATAACAGTTACAGTGCGAGTCTCTGCTCGGAGAAAATGCTGGAAATAAGACTGACCAACAATTACTACCAACCAACCAACCTCTCACAACATTTCTCAGGATGGTATTTATAAGCAAAATATCGGAAAGACATCATTACAAGTGACCTCGACAGGTCTGCTTAGAGAACTCTTCAAAAACCTAAGTGTTGCTGGAATTAAATGGAAGTAAATCTTTTTGGCTGCGCTGGGGGCAGCTGGATCGGAACAGGTGATGAGGTGGCCCTTGGGGGCCAGATGTGGTGCTGCTGGAATGATTGTGCTTCGGGAACTGCAGTTCGGCTCTGGTGTGAATTAAATGTTCAATAATTACGATTTGAGAGCTTCAAGTAGTTTTGCCCTCTTTCTATGAATCTGCTGGAAGATATTAAATTTTCTCCTGCTTCAGGCCACTGCTCAAGATATTCGCTGATACTCTTTGCCGCTACATTGATGGCTCCTTCCGTTGACTGATACTCTTTGACATGCTTGATGCCTGATGATTTGATCTGATACAATTTAAACTCTGTGATTGATCTGTTGTTGTCTTTAAACCGGATCCTTTAGGCACGATCAGGCGATTTTCAGGCTTTTCGGCGTGCAATGGGCTAAGAAATCAGAAGATTCCCTGAAGATTCCTTGAAATGGCCTATTTCTTGTAGCGATGCGTGATTAGCGCCTCTGTTTCTTGTTCTGGAGCTCTGAAGTGCGATTTTTCTTCCTGCGCGAAGTTTCGCCTTTCTGGCTGCTGACGTCAGCATGACATCGGCTGTACGGCGGATGACGTCAGCTGTGGTGGGTCCCTGGTACAGAGCAATGTGGTGAGGTGCTGATACAGGAGGTAATGCGATGAAGAAACTCCGATGTGATCGCAATATTGCATCGGTGGGGAACGGAGGGCGCTTGAGTTGGACACTCGGCACTTGCAACCGCCGACCGCCGATATCACAATATCGCGTCGGGCAGAGACGGATGGGTGATGACCTGCATGGAGATGAAAGTGCGATGTTGCGATGCGATCTAGCTTTAAGGTTCTATAAAGTGTAAGTTTTTTGGGAGGAAAGAGCAAGTAAGTGGGTGTGAAGGGCATTTGAGGTTTCGGAAGGGGTCCGATTGCCTCAGAGGGATTTTATACTTTGGAAGGAGTCCATTTTATCTAGGAGGTGGTTTTGGAGGTTAAGGGTTCTTGCTGAGTTTCAGATAAACTGAGCAATTCCCAAGAGTACTTATGGTTATTTTTCAACCAGGGGGAGGGATATTACGTAGGGGGATTTTACTTAATATTAATAAGGGGATGGGGAGAATAGGGAGCTAAATAATAATGTTAGTGGTTAATATGGAGGTGGTAAGAAAGCGCTAAGTTCAGGAGAACTTAGGCTGTTACAAGGGGGTAGGACCATACTTAAGAGAAAATATGGAACAACTTCGAGTAAAGCAGATCTTTACTCAAGCCAGTGTTATGAAGATGATGGAACTTTAAGAGGTGTCAAGCAGATCTTGACCTCTTTTGGGGAAGTTAGTTAATGATTGGGGAGAACAGAGAGGGGAGTCACTTATACCTCTTTTGAGATTCTTGTATACAAATTCTTGCTGATTGTGTCCTGAATGATATGACAGCTGAAAACCTGGAACTGGTCAGCAATTTAGGATTCAACAACCTCAGCACTACCTACCCAGCCTACTTACCTAGCATTTTTTCTTCTTTTGTTTGGGGGTGCACTTAGACTTGCAAACCCGTCATTCATTTTTCTTTTGATGCTTCCTATCTACATACTACCCTTATTTCTTCCAGAGCCCAGATTAAGCTGTTGGGCTCCTCTGCTTCTCTACCTATCTAAGAATCTGCCAAGATTAAACTATTTGGATAGATTTACAATCTCTATATTCTAGAATAGGAAATTTAACCTAGGGAGACCAAGATTAAACTATTTGGACCTCCCTTTAACTGAAAAATGGTGATACCGGGATAACTTTACAAAATTTGAGGCAATTGAATGAACTTGAAGTAGACTTCTTCACTTGGAGACTGTTAAGAAAATATGGAGCATTGCAGCAAACAATGTACGACATATTTGGCCTGTGAAATGCCAATCATGAAAAATGAATAACCTGCTGCAGCAGGAATCTAACACCAGGAAGCATATTCCTTCACTGGTGGGTTCTCTGGGTACTACCACATCAAAATTGCGCCACAGGATAGGATCAACACAACCTTTGCGACTCAGTGGGTTTGTTTTCAGTACATTGTAATGCCATTTGGATTGAGAATGAGCCCACAATATTTTTGTGCATGGTCATTGTGAAATTGAAGGAATTTATTTGTAAGTTTTTGGAGGTATATTTTGATGTCTGAACTGTATTTGGGCTAGTTAAGCGCCATGTAGCAATCTTGCACTCGATGATGGATACCTTTTGAAGATACCAGATGATGTTCAATCTCAAAAACTGCATGCTTTTTGTTGCTTTTGGAAACCTATTGGGGCATGTGATTTGTAGACAAGGACTGTTGGTGTTAGAGTCCTATAGTGATATGATTCATAATTTTGAATGGATTGAGGATAACTCTTGTAATATTGTCTATACCTTTTCTTTCTCCAAATGTTTTTCATATTAAAATTAAAAAATGTAAAGAGGGTATGTGCTAAATGAAATATCCAAGGACAAGAAAAAAAAGAAAAGATCAAAAAATGAAAAATATGAACCCAAAACAAAAAAAAAGATCATTAAAATGTGCAAGTCCAAGTGCCACTACAATTTAATTTTTTTTTGTCTTAAATAATGGTTGTTTTCATCTTGTCATACATGCCACAACCCATGATTGTCAAACTGCTTAATCTTAACTACTTCATGCTTTCAATTTCATGTTTATAGTTAGAGAATAAAAATCTGACCAAATAGTTTAATCTTGGTAGATCATTAGGTAGGTAGAGAAATAAAAGGAGCTCATCAGTTTAATATGAGCCCTTAGAAGGTAAAAGGTTAGAAGTAGATAGTTTGTTTTATAAAAGAAAAGGAAAGAAAAGGGTTTTCTAGCTTCAGTGCACCCACCAAAGTGAAGAAAAAATGTTAGGGTAGGTAAAAGGGTAAGTAAGGAAAGGTGGCAGAAATACAAGTAATTTGGAGCATAAGCACTACTATCATACATAACTATGTGCTTCAAGTGTGCAGGAGTAGTTGTCAATGAAAAAATCATGCTCATAAGGTAATTTTACTAACTCCACCTTAATTGCATTTCACCCCCACTATATACTAACTAATTTCCCTTTTACCCCTTCATGGCTTATGAAAACCCATTTCCCCTCATTTTTACTCCTCTTTAATTTCACACATTTTCCTAGTCAATTACTCCTAAAATCCATTCCCCTAAGTGTTAAACCCGATTCCCACCATTTTTTATCATCATGTTTTCACTTCAATAATTACCCAAAACCTGTCTAACCCTTTATCCTAAATCTAAGTCCCCCCCCACTAACTCCCCCACTTAACCATTTTCTGAAATAAATTTGAGTTTAACCTACCACCCTAGTGAGGTAAACTATCCCCACTACTCCTAAAACTCCACAGTTTAATTAATCCACACTTAAACATGGGTTAATTACTCTAAACCGTAATTAAAACCCATGGCTCCCACTAACATCTTCCCAATTTCCTGACCACAGAACTTTCCCATGTGATGGTCATTTCATCATCCACCCCCCGATCTAATGGTCATAGCCCATATCGTGCTCGCATGATGCCCGACCCTTAATGTCCCGAGAGCACACGATATTAGTGGTTTTTCTTGGGGCCGATTTGCCTACGTGTCACCCTCTGGCATAAATCGTGTTCCCCTTGCAAAATACAACCTAACCCCCATAAGTAGTGCAATGGCTTCCAAAACCACCTCCCCACCAAAGTAAAAACTAACACTGTTCATAAAACATTTTTCCCCGCCATTTTTCCAACTGTTCATAGTGAAAAGCATTTTGACCCCCATTTTCACCCTTTTTCGCTCAAATCGCACTGCTAAACCTCTGAAGCACCTACACCTTCTGAAGTCCTTCGACCAGCTATAAAATATTAGAGCCTTCTGATGCCACCACTCCACACCATCATAAATGCCAAAGCCCTTTGCAAACCCCAATTGAAAAGCAGTTGTAGCCTGACTGTAAATTATAGGTATTTAAGTAGAAAACTATAATTAGCTTCTCTTTAATGGAATAACATTGATTTATTAAGATAACTGAAAGAATTTGATTAATTTTGATTGAATTGAGAGTCTCCCATTCCCAAAGTACTAGAACCCCAACCTGCAAACTGCTCATACCCTACCCTCATTATTCAACTACTCAAATTCCACTCCCAAAGCCATATAAAGCCTAATTTTCAACATTTTATGATAGAAATGGCTGCCCCAATCTCTCTGGATGTCAGACTAGTAACAGTTCCTCATTTAGACATTAAAAATTTGGCCCTGGTAGAAATGGATTTTCAGATCAAAGATACAGTCACCCAAGACAACCTTTGTTTGGCCAAGGATAGGTTCCTAAACTATGTTGATGACATAAACCTTTGGGAAGAAGGTTCACCCAATTACACATTCCCAGAATCCCATCCATTCCCAAACATTGTACATTTCTTCCATGCATGTTACATCCCTTTCCAAAGGGATATAATTGCCCAAACCGTGACTTCTTGTTTTCAATTACTACTGAGTTTATTAACCAGATGCTTGAAATCCAACCCAACCACAATTTGGCTCCTTTGTCTATTGCAAACCTGTTGGACGTGTACACCACATCAGACCCAGCTAAGATCAAACAAATATTTTAGAATTTTGTCATTGAGGAGTGCCATACTCCTAAAGACATTTCACCCTATGTTTTTGATATTTATCCAGAGACTGGGAGGAGAATGATCACCATAATCTCAAGCATCCTATGATTCACATCAGACGAGTTTGTGGATGAGATAATCATGGCCTTCTTGTCCATTTTCACTCCAGGCCAGCCTCCTACCATAATGTATGATTATGCCCAGTTCATTGCTGACAAAATGCATGAACAGTTCACTAGATTTCCCATTGAAAGAGTCTTCAAATACTCTTCAGTGTTGTTTCATATGTTCCTGTATTATGAAACATACAAGTTCCCAGTGAATATTCAAAAACAGATACCAGGGTAAAGGAAAGATTAGTCATCTACTGGACACCCATGGCCCAGAGGTATAACACAACATTCACATACAACGACTTCATAGATTGTTTTGTTCACCCTGTCATAAACATGCTAACTTCTAGCACTCAACCTAGAATCAGTACTGAGATCAAGAGAGTATTGCAATTGGCAAAGAATAGGTGCGAATGAGTTCAATTTCATAGATGCTAGGAAGAAAACACATTTTAAGATGAAAAACTAAATGGGCCCTTTCATTTGCAACAACAGAGAGGTTGGGCTTGAAGCTGATAAGATACTCCAGCAATTCAAAATCAAGAATAGTTTCATTTAGCATTATGGCCCTCATGGGGTTATAAAAAAGGTCAAGTAAAAGGTCAAGTTAGGACCCTACATCCACCACCCAAGACCTGACATTAAACAGTATACTAATAAACCAGAATGGGTAGAGAACACATTGATATATATGCATAGCATAGTAGTGGATCTGGAGAATAGTAGGACTGAATTGGAGAAACAATTTGACCAAAGCTCTTTCTTGCAGATCCTAGAGTTGGAAGAGCTAATGAATATCCCTCCCATCATTTAAAATCCTGCCAATGAGGAGAATAATCCCAAAAGGAATAGGAAGGAAGCCTCAAGATCTGCCATGGATACCACTGATCAGTAGTTCCAACTAAGCAAAAGGTCCAAATTTACTCCAGTGTATGAACAAGAGGAAAACATTCAATCAGCAGAAATGATTGATGTTCATGTAATGGGGCAAAGGAGTAGACAAACAATTAAGATTGCTGCATTATGCAGCAACCCTTTTCTTCAAACACCGTGATTATACACATATATAAGAGTATGGATGTGTCTTCCTTTGTCAGGCCATCTTACAAGGAAGCAGATATCAAGGAAAGATTCAAGGAGATTAAAATGAGGAATGAAAAGCTCTTTGTAGACACTTATGCCAAGTACTTGTAGATGACACCATCGAATAAAAATAGATTGATGTCTGCCTTTGACATCAAAGAAGGTAAAACGCAGGTGTCTTTCTTATAACCTACTATATAATAGCCTAAAACCACAACATACTACAAGAAGACCAACTTTGAGGTCTTAGCTAGGGCTTTGCGCCCAATCGATCAAATAGAATTTCACAAGCAGGCTGGAGAGATGCTCTACTCCACCCTCACAATAAAAGAAATTGTAGCATTCAAGCTCAGGGACTCATTAGATATTGTGACAACCTAGTACAAACTAGAAAAAGCATCTTCGAGTGCCAAAGACATATGGATCAAATCCTTAGAATATTTGATCATTGAGATGGGGCATGACCCAAAGGACATCAAAGTTGTTCAAGAATTAATTAAGAAGAAAAATGAAGACATTATAGCCCTCAAGAAACAACTGAAGCCCCCTTAGTCACAAAACCCTCAAACAAAAGAAGTCTTAGAAGTCCAAAGAAATCATGGAGAGATGATGGACTTGGTGCTAAAACTCAATTAACAATTGAAAGAAATCGAAAAGGAACTAGATAGCTTGATCTAGATCAAACAAGCTAGTGTAGACAATGCTCCTCCAACTGTGATTCCTATAGTGACCACAATTGTGCCTTCCACATTCGCAGCAATATTAGCTCGCACTGTTCCAATGGCCATTGCATTGCCAGCAGTAACAACAACTATATTAGCAATGGAAGCAACAACACCAGGTACCACAGGTGAAGAAGAAAATAGGCTAGTCAAGGCAATGGAAGGATTGTGCATTCAGAGAAATGAAATGAACAAGTTAACGAAGAAACTTACCAACCTAGAGTCGAATTACAGGTTAGCCCAGATCATGCATAAGGAAGAACAATATAAGGCTACAAGAATGAATGAGAGAGTGAAAAGCCTAGAGAAAGAGTTAACATTGAGTGAGCCTTTGCGAAAGGACAAACAATTATTATGGGAATAATATCGTCAACTCTGTCAATGATAGCTGACATCTATCCAAGTCATTTTTGAGTAGATAGACTTAATCAAATAGGCTACATAAGGCATTCAAAATGTCAAATAAGAGCTTGGAGAAATGCTAGAGGAAGCAGTAAGAATTATTCAATTCCCCAACTCTAAGAATAAATATGAGCTACAAGAACTTGACATACCTGACAGGATAGGTACCATTTTGGAAGTCAACAGGGTCGTAACCAAGGGAAATTTAAAGTTAAATTTAGAAGATAAGTGTCAAACCATGCAACTAGCCGTTAAGAAGTTTATGACCAAGTTTGAGCTTTTGAGAGAAAAGGGACTACCTAGTCCCTTAGTCATAAATGATAAACTTATGACACAGGAGGACTCGAATAAGAATATCAGGGAGATAGCCAAAGAACAGGCAAATACCTCATCAATGAGTGGTATACCAACTGGCAGAGTACTATACCAAACTTTTGAAAATCTATTTTACCTCCAGCATGAGGTGAAAGACTTATTTATTAATAAGCCTACTTTTACCAAATATACAGAGGCTGATGAGATATATAGGAAAATTCTCAACATCCAGTTACTATATGAATAAACATGGAAAAAACTTTGTGATTTACTATAGTAAAGGCACAGTAAAACTATAAGTGTACAGTAAAAATTAAATGAGCATGGTAAAAGGATGAAGGTAGTTCAACACAATCAAAGTGTATCAGGAGAAATAGTATCAGATGAAAGATGAAAGTCAAACAGACTATCCAGCGTGCAAGCCAAACAACCTTCTAGCATAAAGGGCTAAAAATCAAATCATACTAGCTAGTAGAACCGAAATAACAAGGACAACATGAAACAGTTCAATAGTTGTATCTATCTTCTTGCAAGAAGATATTTCATTTTTCCTAGATTAGTTTCTGAATACAGTTTTAGATATTCTGTAAATTCCTTTTGTATAAATACTTCAAAATTTGAAGTATTGTGGGGGATTATTTTACATTTGTAGAGTTATTGTGATCTTGAACCTAATGGTGATTGTACTATTTTCAAGTCAACTAACTAGAGCAAGTAATAAAAACATTTCGATACAGGATTCATGAGATGAGCCATTTGCAATGAGGTGAATGTTGTAGTACATTTTGAAAAATTTCATAAAAATACTTTAAAAAATTAAAATTTTGGCTCCTAAGAAGATTCACTATACCAGGGAAAACCCAGATCCAAACCCTGTAACTATAGTTTATGACCCGGACATAATTTTAGGAAAACTGAAAAATGAACAAACTCGGGAAAGTAGTAGCTAGCTAGCGAGAGCCAATTCACTCCCTGACGAGTTGCCAAATTTAGAGGTAATCCCTTTTGAATTTTCATTTGTTCTCTCATTATTTAGAACAAAATCTGAGAATGCCATCCATGAAACAGTCTTAGACCGTGAGTTTACTCAACTCATTGAATAAAAAAGGGTTATCCATCCAGATTTAGATAAATTTGTCTTGGACACTTTGGACAAGTTAGAAGCCTTGACCTGTACATTGATCAACAATATAGATAGTGTCTACCTTCAACAATCTATTGAACCAATTGCCCTTACTATTGCTACCTCTAAAATTTCTACACAGTCTTCACTTGCTATAAATACACCTTCTTTTACCATAACTTCACCAATGTTTTCTACCACAATCCAATCACCTAAACTAGTTATTAATCAACTATCTTCATCATCATCTAGTTCACCTCCATCAGTTTCAAGTCTTCCTAAAGGACCATAAACTTACCCCTTAGTCAAACCAGAATTACAGCAATGGAAAACAGATATGCTCTTCTTGTTTTACTTGCACAACTCTATGCCATGCCTACAAATTATCAGAGTAATATTTTCCTGTTTGATGCTACTGGTCATTACACTGCCCAACAACATGTAAACAAGATGTCTAACTTTTTTTAGCTGCACGGAATAGATGAAGAAGATGTCGAAATGAGGTTGTTTACCCAAACTTTAATTGGGGATGTCAAGAAATGGTTCAAAGCCTTTCCTACCAACCGTATCGCACACTTAGCCAATTTTCATAGATTATTCATTGATATATGGGAGAGAAAGAAAAACCCATTGCAAATATTTTCTGAATATGAAAATATTAGAAGAGGTCCTAATGATTCAATTCAAGACTATTGCACTAGGTTTAATCATATCTACAATGCAATTCCAACCAACATTAAGCCTCCACCTCACCTAACATTAATTAAGTTCCCAAATGGTTTTGATGCTGACATGTCATACTAGTTAAGGGAAAGAAACCCTGAAACACTTGAACAAATCCAGAGAAATGTTGTTACTGTTGAGGTTAACCTATTGGCTAAGAATGCACGAATGAGAAATGAAAAGAAAGTTGTATTTAGAGAGGAAGCTTCAACCTCAGATGTAAAAGTAGATGTTTTAGCTAAGACTTTAGAAAGAGTCATGGATAGGTTAGAAAACATGGAGAGGAAAAAAATGGGAAAATCAACAACAACAACCCCTAATAAGAAACCCAAATTTTAGGAAGAACCCTAATGCTGGAAATAATGCTACAACATACCAACACATTAGGCTTCCCTTCCAAGAGAATTATGTTGAGGATTCACAGCACCAAGAAGCAGAAGAAGATACCCAAATTAACTTACTAGAAACAAAAGAGGAAGACATTGTTTTTCTTACTCAAGAAGAACAAGAGTTATATATTCTGCAAAAGTTACGGTTAGAATTTGGTGAATCCTTTGATTTTAAATAGGGATATGAGTAAGCTATATATGAGGTGCATAAACAATATAAGCAAGAAGAATAACAACACTCCCATTAAAAGATCCATCAAAACCCAGACTAAGGTAATATTTGGAGCTCCGGCTGAAAATCCTCCATAGGGGAACACCAAAGACATCAACCCCTAGGATTGTAGATATAACCTCCACTGAAACCAAAACAGAGACAATTATTGAAAACAATCAAAATAAAATAAATTAAGCCAAAACAATAGAGACGCAAACTGAAATGCCTACTATTGAGAAATAGAATAAGGACACACAAACTAAAAATATTAAGGAAGATCTAAATCAAACAAACAAAACTAAGCTCCCTTTCAACATCAAAAATGAAATAGCAAAATTAAGTATATCAGTTCCTTTGACCGAACTGGTAAAGGATGAATCTTATAGTTCATTGATAACTAAAAATTTGAACATAGGAGAGGGAGAGAATTATGTTAATTTGAATGATGACCAACATAAGTTATTGTTTGGCCCTGAGGCCAATGGTATTCATCAACAAAGGGGAATTCCTCCTTTTTACATCACCCAAACATTCATGATAAAAAATTTCATAATGCTATGTTGGACTTAGGGGCATCCCACAATTTGATGCCAAAGGCAATAATGGAAAGGCTGAACCTAGATACTACCAGACCTTATAAGGATTTGTATTCTTTTGGCTCCAACCAGGTTAAATGCCTTGGTCTAATAAAGGACTTATGTGTGACTCTTGTCCAGTTCCCTGCAAAGAGCATTTTAATGGACGTTATAGTTGCAGACATCCCATCGAAATATGGAATGCTGCTATCTCACTCATGGAGAGCAAAACTATAGGGATCCTTGCAGTTGGATATGTCTTATGCCACCATATATGTTTCTGGCCAACCAAGAAAATTATATTGGGATACCTTGATGAAATACATTGTCTGTAGTGAGGAAAATCCCCAAAAATTTCCCATATACTTGATGCATTTAGATATGGATGCTTTCATCTTATACAATGCCTAAAATGATAATAAGGAAATCACAACCAAAGACCTAAAATACAGAATAATTGACAGTGACAACATATTCCATGAATCACTATGGCATCTAGACTTTGATGGGTTAGTCAATAGGTTAGTGGATGGTGCAGGAATGTGGATCCAAAATATGAAGAATAATCATGCTGAGAGACATGTTTTAAGATTAAACTTCAAACGTACCAATAATATGGCCGAATATGAAGCCCTAATTCTGGGGTTACAATTGGTTAGGAAATTGGGATCCAAAAGGGTTTCCATCATGGAAGACTTAGAGCTAATTATTAGACTAATCAATGGTGAATACTATGTCAACAACCCTAGGCTTCGTCGATATAGATATACTATTTTAGACTCGATCAAAGACCTCTTGGAATCAAACTTTGCTGCCATTCCTAGAAAACAAAATATGCAGGGTCACAGTCTGGCCACCTTTGCTAGTACTTGTAAATTGCCATTTCAACAAAACCACCAATACACTGCAAAAGTCAGACATAGGCCTCTTATACCATAAAACCTGAAGTATTGGAAGAATTTTTCTCCTAGGATTCTCAGATCTACGATTTCATGTGTTATCACTCAGGTTGTCCCTAAGCTCCTGAAGGGATACGACTAAGGTAACCACAAACCAATCTTTGGACTACAGGTTCTAGCCCACCTGCAATCAGAGAGGGCTCTCCCTTTTGGATTTAGCTTTGTTGATGATGTTTTTAAGCTAGTTATAGGGTTCGGGGTTTTTGTTTGCTTTTGGATGGAAGGAAGGTTTTGGTGAAGGGAAGATACTTTCAAGAAAAGAGGCAAGGCATAGCGAGATAAGTTTCAAACCATTGGGCATGGAGTCATGGAGTGGGACTTCTGGTGCGTTTTCTTCATCATAAGAAAAATGAGGAGCGAGGTAGTTGTTCGCGAAACAATATTCAATATGAATGGAGATGGATTGAGGGCTAGGGAATGAGAGGCAACAAAGAATCTCTCAATCAGTTTAGCAGAGGGATAATGAAATAGCGATACTTAGGAGCAACTAAGAATTCCTAAATAACAGTCATTCATAAGTGAATTAGAGCAAACATGAGCCATGAGGAATTCATATTTATGCCTAAATCAAGAGGAAAACATTAAGAAGGCATAGAAACTGAGCATAGAGTGCAGCAAAGCAAATTCTAAACCAGACTTTCGTTCTGTGACTTGAGCATATGTGAGATTGAAATCACAGAGATAAGGAGAACTTATTGTTTCATAAAGAAGCACAAGAATTCCATCGTTCACTCTTAAAAAAACCATTAGAAGTGCATCAGATAGCCCATTCTCCAAGCTTTCAACAATCTTTGATTATATAAATCATCAGGTATACAATACGAGTCTCCCTTGGAGTAAATAAAGCAACCAACTAACCAACTACTTTCCAACCTTGATTACATCATTCAGGGCTGTATATATAGGGTAAATATCCAAAAATATTTATTACAGCCAACCTAAACAGGTCTGTGGGAAAAAGCTTTTAAACCTAAACTCGTGCTGAAATTAAATGCAGGAAAATATCTATCGAGCTGCGGCAGAAGCAGCTAGAATAGAATGAGTTAATATGGAGTCCTCTGTGACTTGGTGCAGTTCTTTTGCAATAACTGAGCTTTGAGCTTTGGTCCACTGATATTATGTGATTTTTAATGTGTAGTCACTGTGATGATGAGCTTTGAGTGGTTCCTTATCTGCTTCGTGACTTTTTAAAGATTTTGTTTTAATGTTCTATTCACCTCGAGGCCTGAGAAGATCTTTACTGATACACTTCGCCGCAACACTGATAGTCTTTGACATGGATTTTGGCTTTACATTTGTGCTGATACTCTTTAATGCCTCAACCTGGTCTCTCTCCTTCTTCGGATACGGTAAAACTACAAAATCGAGCCTTTTCTACTCTTTTCGGCGTAAAAACGGCTGTGGAATCCGGGCCTCCTAAGATGCATTTTCGCGCTTGCGCGCCCTTCTTTGGTGGGTGACGTCAGCATGATGTCAGCGGTGGGTCCTGGTATAGTGGATGACTTCAGCGGGGTGACGTGGTAGGGTGCTACATGGTGCGGTGCCTTATATATGTTTTTGCGATGCGGTAGTGGTAACTGAAATGCTGCGATCTGCGATGAATTTGCGGTGGAACCTATCTTAATGATACATCATGTTTTAAATGAAATATATAAGTAAATGAAGGCATGCAGCGAGGAAGTATTTGTGATGCGATATATTCTCTTGATGTTATAGCAATGTCGCATCAGAAGAAAAGGAAGCAGCATGCATTTTGGGAACGTGACTCTTGCGACCGTCGATTGCCGATCTCACGATATCGCATCGGCTAAGAGGGGAACGAGCATATATATGTGACATATAGTATTTGTGATATGGCAATTGCGAAATGGCATCGGCGGGACGTCCATTGGGGGAAACAACAACGAGCCACATTACCTTTGCGACCTCTGACTGCGATAATCGCGTCGAAGGGGGATCCAACAGATCGGAGGAATGTTACGACAGTAGACAAGGGTTATTGTGATCGGAAGAAGGGTATGTATGCCTTTACAGAGAATTTGAGGCCTCGGAAGAGGTCCGATAACCAAAAAGAGAAATTTTATGTTTAGGAAGGAGCCCATTGCATTGGAAGATGGTTTTAAAGGGGAAAAATGAGGGTTCTTGCTATGTTTCAGACAAACTTAGCAATTCCCAAGTGTACTTATGGTTATTTTTCAACCAAGGGGATGGGATAAGTATGTAGGGGAGTTATTAACATATTTTTAGTAGGGGATGGGCAGATAGATAGGGAGCTATATAGTAAGTTAGTAGTTAATATGACCATAATGAGAAAGCGCTAAGTGGGTGAATCTTAGGCTATTAAGGGAAACATTGATCCATAAAGTGAGTATGCATATTCCTTGAGTAAAGTAGATCTTTGCCAAGGTGAATGATATGGAAAATGATGAAACTAAGAGGCATCAAGCAGATCTTGATCTCTTCAGGGAGATTAGTGAGTGTCTTGGGGAATAAGGAAGAAGGGGGAAATTAGTCATGCTTCGCTTGAAATCCTTCAAATGAAAACTGCCTGATGATTGTGACTTGATCAGATATGACACATGAAAACATGAAATTGGTCACACATCAACATTCTGCAACCTCAAAGCTACCTACCCAACCTACTTGCCTAGCATTTTTTCTTCCTTTTTTTGTTTGGGTGCAGTTAGACTTGCAGACCCAGCTTTTCAACTTTTCCTTATTCTGTCCTCCTATCTACATCTACACTTATTTCATCCAAGGGCTCAGATTAAGCTGTTGAGCACCCTTGCTTCTCTACCTGTCTAATAATCTGCCAAGATTAAGCTGTTTGGATAGATATTCATTCTCTATATTCTAAAACAGGAAATTGAAACCTAGGGAGACCAATATTAAACTGTTTGGACGTCCCTTTAAGCGAAAGTTCTTCAAAATGGAATAGTAGATCAAAATTGGAACAAAGTAGTGGTAATTGAACTGGCACATTCTCATGGCATCCTTCTTTAGTCTCTGTAGTAAATATGGAACATTGCAGTATGCAAAGAATGACATATTTGGCATGTAAAAAATTTCAATCATGAGAGATGAGTAACCTGCTGTAGCAGGAGGCTAACAGTGGCTCCACTTGGGGATGGCTTTTCCTTGTGGAAAGTCAAGAACAGCAGGTCAGACTACCTTGATCTTTTGTTGTTGCTGTGGACTAGGAACACTTCTTTCTTCTAATTGTTAAATGATTGAGACTTTGGAAAAGAACAACACTTATGCCGACTGAAATGTCTGTGACCTGTGTAGCACCGCCTGATTTCTTCTGTGTGCTTAATGTTGTGTACAATGTTACCTGAGTACTGCCCTTTGGAAAAGTCTCAATACATGGATCAAAACTGAGGCATTTTGCTTTAATTCCGTCTTTGAGAAGGTTGCTGATGTAAAAACAAGAATGTTCCTCCTTTTAACATGAATCGCTGTAAAATACGGTGCTATCCCTTAATATCTTTAGTGCTTCCAAATTCATTTCAATTGGTCTCGATCATCCTTCTGTATTTTTTATTGCTCCTTTCACTCAATATTTCGCTGTACCCTTGTGCTGAAGGCAATGCAAAAGACGGAGCCTTTTGAAATGGATGATTTGCATAGGTTGTGCCTGATAAACTTTGTTGCGCTGTCTCTCCTAAGAATGATGATGTGACTGATTATTAAAATAGAGGACTGCCTTTGCCTTGTCTCCATAACTTCGCTGCTGGGTTCCAAGCAATTGGATTGCTTATACAAATATAAAGAGAAAATGGCTGACATATATACAAATATCAAAATACAAATATATACACAGGGGCATTGTATCCCTTTTTAAAAGGGATCTCGATAATGTTTCAGCATTCGGCCATTTACAAGGCCTTCTTCAGCTATGCTACCATCTACAGATTTGAGGAAATATGTGTTATTGCCTTGCACAACGCTGATCATGAATGGACCTTTCCAAAGAAAATCAAACTTTGCATGCTTTCCCTTGTCTTCTCTTCATGAGTCCCATCTTAGAACTTTTTCACCAATGTAGAAATTCTGAGCCTTGGTCCTTTTGTCAAATGCTTTCTTCAGCCTCTCCTGCACAACTTGAGCTCTATCATACACTTGCTCTCTGGTTTGCTGAAGGTGAATGGTCTGATTAATTCTTCTATGAATATCATTTGGTTCAGTCTAAATCTCCTGTAACAGTTTGATAATAGGATACCCAAAGATGAAGGAAATTTGGCTTCCATGCCATATACTAGCTCATAAGGGCTCATCCCAATGGATTTCTTGGTTGAAAGTCTATCTGCCCACAAGGCATTTGTGAGCTTCCTATGCCAATTCTTTTTGTTTTCTTCGAGAACCTCTTTAATGATGTTGATGAGTATTTTGTTGGATGACTTAGCCAGGCCATTACCTTGAGGATAATAGGCTGAGGAGTGGCCCAAGGTGATATGAAATTTATGGCAGAAGTTGATTATCTTTTTGGATTTGAAGGCAACAAAATTTCCAGTCATGATTTTCTTAGGCCAGCCAAATCTAGAAAGGATATTATCTTCAAGGAACTGGATAATAGTGGAGTCATTGGCTTGCCTACATGGGTTGGCCTCAATCCACTTGGTGAAATAGTCGGTGGCTGTTAAAATCCACTTGTGTTGGCCAAAAGAAGAGGGGTGGATTTCACCTATGAAGTCAAGACCCCAGTGTTGAAAAGGTTGTTCGGTCAAGATAGGATTAAGGAGCAAAGGGAGCAGTTTTATTTTTTCTTCAAAGATTTGGCATTTGTGACATGAGACAACAAATTTTTTGACATTTGCAAATAGAGAGGGCCAATAATAACCAGCCCTTAAAATCTTGTCAGCAGTGGATTTCCAGTATAAATGCCCTCCATAGTCCCCTGTATGGAACTCTTTCATGACGTTGTTGGTTTCATTTTCAGTTAAACAGTTCAGCAAAATTCCTTCATGATTTTTCCAAAACAGGGCACCATCTAGGACACAAAACTTTGACGCTTTCGTTCTTAAAAATATCCTTTTGGTTCTGGACAACCCTGGGGGAGCACATAGGTTTAACAATACATAGCAAATATCGACACACCATGGGGATTGTAAAACGGTTTCACTGATCTGTGGAGTCGCTAGCTCTTGTTCATTGTCCAGCTGGTTAATGTCTAAGGCCTGAAGATTTGTTTCAGACAATAGTTTGGCTAAACCTTGTCCCTTTATCAGCTTTGTGGGTTTTATCTCAATGTCGTATTCGAGAATACTGGCAATCCATTTGCCTCTTTTGCCTTCTAGTCCCTCTTGGGTTAATATGTCTTTTACAACAAAGTTTGGGACATAGGCGATCACATGTGAATATAAAATGTAGACTCGGAAATCTTTGATTGCTTTAACAAGGGCATAGGCTTGATTTTCAATGATTTGGTATTTCAAGGGTGCATCTATGAAGTCTCGGCTGAAGAATGCGATGGGTTTTTCATTTCCTTGGTCATCCTTTTGCAGAAGGACAACAACTACCATGTGCTCCGAAGCAAAGGAAAAGATGATGAAATCCTTGTCAAATTGTGGACTTGTGAGCACGGGCATTTGAGTCAAGGTGGCTATGATACTCTCGAAAGCCTGCTTGGTTTCAAGAGACCATCTTACCTTGGCATCCTTTTTTAACATATTACTTAACAGTCTTACCAGTTCTGCTAAGTTTGGGATAAATCTCCTTAGGAAATTGATCTTTCCAAGGAATGCTTGTAACTCTTTTATGTTTATTGGGTATGGAATTTGAAGGATTTCTTGAATTCTTTCTGGATCAATTTTTATAGCATCTTTTGAGATGATGTGGCCTAATAACTTACCTTCCTCAAGGCCAAACAAGGACTTCTTGGGGTTCAAGGAAATGCCATATTTCTTGCATGTCATGAAGATCTGCCTTAAGTTTTTGAGATGCTCTTGATCAGATTTAGACAAAGGGGTTAAGTCATCAAGATAAACAACAAGGAATTCATGGATTTCCTTGGCAAACGCGATATCCATTGCTCTTTGAAAGGTGGCACCAGCGTTCTTTATCTCGAAAGGAATTTTAACATACTTAAATGTTCCCCAGGGTGTGGTAAAGGCTATCTTGTCTTGGTCATCCGAGTGAACAAGTATTTGATTGAAACCTGAGAATCCATCTAGTAAAGAAATTCTAGAGGAACCCACTACTGTTTGTAGGATGTGGTCCATTTTTGGGCAAGGGGTAGTGGTCTTTTAAAGAGACCTGGTTTAAGTTTCTTAGGTCCACACACAGTCTAATCTCACCTGATGTTTTTCTTGTGGGAACCAGATTGGATACCCATTCAAAGAATCTGATGGGTGCTATAATACCTTCTTCAAACATTCTCTTTACTTCCTTCTCAATGAGGGGAAGAAGCATAGGGTTTATTGTTCTAAGTTTTTGTTTGAATGGTTTTTGATTTGGTTTTAAGGGAATGGTATGTTGAATCAATGAGGTGTCATAGGACTTCAAGTCCTCATAACTCCAAGAAAATACATCTTGGAATTCTTTGAACAAATCCACATACTTTGGCTTTTGATCAGGGGGCAGATTTTTGGACAATTTAATCATTTTGGGCTGTTCTACTGTCCCTATGATGTGTTCTTCTATTGCAGCATCTAAAGGCTCCACTTTTGGCTTTTTGGACACATCATTGTCATCAAACATATCTTCTAATGGAGTAAGGCTAGCAGGCAAAAAATTATTCCTCAAATCAATGAACTCAACCTCTGCTTTGGCGGTTTCCTCTAAATGGATATGTTTCAGCTCTTCTATGTTTGCATTGTCAAAAACAGTTGGATTGAGGATTTGTTTTGTTGTTGCAGCTATTACAGCCTGCTGATTTTCATTTGTTTGTTGTTGGGAATCGTTCATGGCCTCCATGTTGATGTTTAAATTTGAAAACTCGCCCTCAAGAGTGAGGAAATTGTTAATCTATGCATCGTTTTCAAATACTTGCCAGTCTCTAATATTGTTAGGAATATCAGGCCTATGTTTTATCTTAGCAGTAAAATGGTGATTTGGCTCAAAGGGAAGCTTGCATGTACTAGCAAAAGTGGCTAGGTTGTGGGCATGTATCTTATGGTTTCTAGAAACCTTGGTAAGCTTGGTTTTAGTGAAAGTGTTAAGTATATCTGTTACAGCAGTCCTGTAGGCCCTCATTCTATTGTCATTAGTTAGAAAGTTTCCTTTCATTTGTTGGATGATTAAATCGGAGTCACCTAGAATGAACACTTTTGTAGCTCCTAGAACTTTGAGCAGTTTTAGGCCTAAGAGGAGAGCTTCATACTCTGCCATGTTATTGGTACATCTGAAATTTAGTCTGTAGGCATGCCCTTCTGCATGATTGTCATGTGTATTGTGAATCCATACACCTGCCCCTACTCCTAGCTTGTTGACAGAACCATCGAACTCTAAGTACCATGTAATTTCTTTTTTTTGGTTTGTATCAAGAATTTTAGTTATTTTAGGATTGGCCAGATCTAGAATTTCAGTTTGAGGAGGTTCTTCTTGTTTACTGGCTGCCTTGACTGTTGTGACTGTTTCATGGGCACGGGAAACTGGTTCTTCATTTATGCATGTCTCTAGCTCTGAAGCTAGATGCTTCTCATCAATTGGAGGATCGTTATTATCATTAAAAATAATAAATGAATCCATATCAGAATGGATTGAGTAAATTGGAAAATTTTGGGGCATTTCCTCACTACTCACCACATATTGCATCAGTGTTTCTCTATACAGTCTCTTTGGTTGCCCAAAGATAGATATAGTGGCATAAGAGAGGTCGAGTTGAAGGGATCCTTGGAGTTTTGCTCCCCATGATCTTGATAGGAGAATACCATATTTTTTTGGAATGTCAGCAACTACTACGTCCATTAGGATTTTCTTGTTGGGAAATTGGACTAAAGGCAGACAAAGGTCTTTGATTAAGCCTAAACACTTGACCTGACTTGAGTCAAAGGAGTATAGATCTTTGTAGGGCCTTGTGACATCAAGGTTTAGCTTTTCCATTACAGCTTTGGGCATAAGATTGTGTGAGGCACCTGAGTCAAACATAGCATTGTACAAGATTTTGTCATGTATGTGCAGACTGACATAAAAAGGTGGAATAGATCCATATGTTGTTTTGCCATTAACTTCTGGAACAAACAGCAGCTCATGGGTGTCATCTAAACCATTTACATCATCTTTGACCTCGGGTAGTTGAAGTGACCTTTGAATTTGTTGCCTATACACATCATGTTTGGCAAGTTTTGGAAGGGGGATAGATATCTTAAGTTTTCCAACCTTTGCTTCTAAAATAAATGGTTTTTCTAATGGAATCTTTGCGTTGGCAGCAGCAGATTTCTCCTTTTCATGAACACTTTATGTGTCTTCCTTTTGTGTGTCTATGTTATGATGAATGACAGTTTGTGGTATTTCTGTCTTGGGAAGGTTTTTTGGAATGTTGTTCAAATTTTCTTCTAAGGAAGAAGGAGGTAGAGGCTGATCAATATGAGGCTGTATGTCTGATATGTCTTCTACTGAGACTTGGTGCGGGTTTGGGACAGTAGTATCAGCGGGTTCTGTTATGACAATCCTTCCTTTAATTTTATGAGGCTGTTTGTTGTCCTTCATTTTTTTAACTGCAGGGATATCAATGGTTCTTGTTCTCAGTCTGTATTGTTTGTGGACCTCATACACAGCAGAATCATAACCTTGTTTAAAATCAAAAGACTCTCCCGTCTTGGTCTGAAATTGTTTTATATCAGGGTAGTCTTGGTTTTCTTGAGTAAGAAAGATTTGTTGTTCATTTTTCAAATCTATCAAATTCATGTGAGTCTCCTCTATGGGCTCACTGGATGTGGATGCTTCTGTGTAGTTTTCTTGGAAAGGAGGCCTAATATCATGGTCGAGACCAGCTCTTCCAGCATTTGTGGTTTGATTTTTCCTGAAGTTTGGACTCCTTATGATGTTGGACTGTTTTCCTTCCCGTGATGATTTTCTCTCAACACTCTCTACTCTGTCTCCTATCCTATGCATGCCATTGAAAATAACATCTAACATTTGGTCTAAGGCTGAGGGTTCTTCCTTAAAGGTAGTTCTTCTCTCGGTTCTGGCTATGTTTCTTTTGGAAATTAGGTTTTCCTCCACACTAACAGCAACATTTTGCATCTTTTCAAGGCTTTGAGGGGCTCTCTCCCTTAGCTGATAAGCCATTTCAGCATCAAAACCATCAGGGAATTTGTACAAAGCAAGATCACGTGGAGGTCTTAAGTTCTATGGTATTGCACTGTAGACATTATTGAACCTTGCATAGTAATCCAACACAGTTTCCTGAGGGCCTCTTTTGATAGTGTCATACTCTGATAATATGTGCAAGGGGTCTTTCTTTTCCTCCCATCTGTTAATAAATGACTGGTATAAGGCTTCTGGGTCGCCTATGGTATTGGCTAGGAGTGCTCTAAACCAAGTCCTGACATCATCAGTCGAACTTTGGAAAACAATCTTCATTCTTACACTTTCATCATCAATCTCATAACTCTCAAAGTAATCCTGCATTTTATTTGTATGTTGAAGGGTTGTGCAGGAATTTGTGCCATCAAAATAGGTAATTTTATTCCGGTAATCCTGAGGCTTAGCCCCAGGATTTGCAGGCAGTTGTAAGGGTGCATATTTATTCACCATATTAATTGGGATAAGTCGAACAACTGGAGCAACTGGGATATTTGGAGTAGTAGTGGTGGTATGCGTAGTGGATGGAGGTGTGGAAACAGGGTTTGAAGAAGTGGATGTTGAACAAGGGGAAGTAGTGTTTGAGCGAAACAGAACTTTAACGAGGATTACAAAATGGCTATGCTGAACTGTTTCAGGACTGGAAGCAATCAAACCTTCGTGTTGCTCTTGTTTTCTAAGGATCTTAGGAATTATATTGGGGTTTTCAAAAATAGCTGGGGGATTCGAATCTGGATTTGATCTCGTGTAACGTGAATGCTTCTTGGGAGCCAGCTCCTAGCTTGTTCTTAGGGAATTTTTCTAACAATACAGGTTAAACTGAAACTTTCTAAAGGTCAGTTTCTTTCTCTGCGGAGCTTCGGACTAGTTTTGTGAGATTGTTTGAGGAACCCCACTGGAGTCACCATTATGTTATCACTTAGGTTGTCCCTAAGCTCTTGAAGGGATACGGCCGAGGTAATCACAAACCAATATTTGGACTGCAGGTTCTAGCCCACCTGCACTCAGAGAGGGCCCTCTCTTTTGGATTTAGCTTTGTTGATGATGTTTTTAGGCTAGTTATAGGGTTCGGGGTTTTTGTTTGTTTTTGGATGGAAGGAAGGTTTGGGTGAAGGGAAGATACTTTCAAGAAAAGAGGCAAGGCATAGCGAGATAAGTTTCAAACCATTGGGCATGGAGTCATGGAGTGGGACTACTGGTACGTTTTCTTGGTCACAAGAGAAATGAGGAGCAAGGTAGTTGTTCATGAAACAATATTCAAGCTGAATGGAGATGGATTGAGGGCTAGGGAATGGGAGGCAACAAAGAATCTCTCAATCAGTTTAGCAGAGGGAAGATGAAAGAGCCATACTTAGGAGCAGCTAAGAATTCCTAAATAAAAGTCATTCATAAGTGAATTAGAGCAAATATGAGCCATGAGGAATTCATATTTATGCCTAAATCAAGAGGAAACCATTAAGAAGGCATAGAAACTGAGCATAGACTGCAACAAAGAAAATTCTAAACCAGACTTTCGTTCCGTGACTTGAGCATATGTGAAATTGAGATAACAGAGATAAGGAGAACTTATTGTTTCATAAAGCAGCACAAGAATTCCATCGTTCACTCTTCAAAAAACCATTAGCAATGCATCAGACATCCCATTCTCCAAGCTTTCAACAATCTTTGATTATAGAAATAATTAGGTATACAATGCGAGTCTCCCTTGGAGTAAATCAAGAAACCAACTAACCAACTACTTTCCAACCCTGATTACATCTTTCAAGGCTGTATATATAGGGTAAATATCCAAAAATATTTATTACATACAACCTAAATAGGTCTGCGGGAAAAATATTTTAAACCTAAACTCGTGCTGAAATTAAATGTAGGAAAATATCTATCGAGCTGCGCCAGAAGCAGCTGGAATAAAATGAGTTAATATGGAGTCCTCTGTGACTTGGTGCAGTGCTTTTGCAATAATTGAGCTTTGAGCTTTGGTCCACTGATCTTATGTGAGTTTTAATGTGCAGTCACTATGATGGTGAGCTTTGAGTGGTTCCTTAACTACTTCGTGACTTGTTAAAGATTTTCTTTTAATGTTATATTCGCTTCGATCCCTGAGAAGATCTTTAATGATACGCTTCACCGCAACACTGATACTCTTTGACATGGATTTTGGCTTTGCATTTGTGCTGATACACTTTAATGCCTCAACCGGGTCTCTCTCCTTCTCCAGATACGTTAAAACTGCAAAATCAGGCCTTTTCTGCTCTTTTCGGCGTAAAAACGGCTGTGGAATCAGGGCCTCCTAAGATGTATTTTCGCGCTCTCGCGCCCTTCTGCGGCGGGTGACGTCAGCATGACATCAGTGGTGGGTCCTAGTATGGTGGATGACGTCAGCGGGGTGATGTGGCAGGGTGACGTGGCAGGGTGCTACATGGTGCGGTGCCTTATATGTTTCTGCGATGCGGTAGCGGTAACTGAAATGCTGCGATCTACAATGAATTTGCGGTGGAACCTGTCTTAATGATACATCATGTTTTCAATGAAATATATAAGTAAATGAAGGCATATGGCGATGAAGTATTTGTGATGCGATATATTCTCTTGATGTTAGAGCAATGTCGCATCGGAACAGAAGGAAGCGGCATGCATTTTGGGAACGTGACTCTTGCGACCGCCGATTGCCGATCTCACGATATCGCATCGGCTAAGAGGGGAGGGGGCATATATATGTGAGATATAGTATTTGTGATACGCTGATTGCGAAATGGCATCGGCGGGATGTCCATCGGAGGGAAACAACAACGAGCCACATTACCTTTGCGACCTCCAACTGCGATAATTGCGTCGGAGGGGGATCCAAAGGATCGGAGGAATGTTACCGCAGTCGGCAAGGGTTATTGCGATTGAAACAAGGGTATGTATGCTTTTATAGAGCATTTTAGGCCTCGGAAGAGGTCCGATAACCAAAAAGAGAAATTTTATGCTAGGAGGGAGTCCATTGCATTGGAAGATGGTTTTAAAGGGGCGAAATGAGGGTTCTTTCTATGTTTCAGACAAACTTGGCAATTCCCAACTGTACTTATGGTTATTTTTCAACCAAGGGGAGGGGATAAGTATGTAGGGGAGTTATTAACATAGTTTTAGTAGGGGATGGGGAGATAGATAGGGAGCTATATAGTAAGTTAGTAGTTAATATGACCATGATGAGAAAGCGCTAAGTGGGTGAATCTT